>AYEL01060175.1:0-25067 GCA_000484575.1 Olivierus martensii | reverse complement strand
AAGACTGACAAACAGCAGAGTGTTCGAGAGTATAACAAATAGATGCCATGTGATCTCAATTGTGGTAGATGATTTGGCGATTTTGTCGCTTTTCTCTGGCTGTGTCTTCTCGGCTTGTCGTTTTGACCCCCACCAGAGCTTATCTGTGCTTGTCGACATACACCGGCGTTGGTTCGAATGTATAATAATATACCCAAATATTCGGTCTTTCGCTGATGTATTTGATATGTGTCGACATTCACCGGAGAATATTGACATTCTCTAATTTCGGTTTTTCACAGTAACATGTATATATATATTTTGTTAAATACAGTATTTGGTTTGTTTTTGCATAAAAATATGATTTTGACTTATCTTTAATTAAAGCCAAAGTACATTCAATTAACATTTATGTGTTGAGCTTGAAACGTGGAATGTATAACTATCGAAAATTTGCCAAAAGACTAAAAAAATTAAATTATAATTTAAATTTAAGTAGGATGGTTCTAATTGTCATTTTAGATTACTTTTCAGAAATAAACTGTCACGAATTAAGAATCTTTATTCGGGAATAACATATTTTTATTTAAGATAATCAATCTAAACTGATTGATATAAATTATAATATAATTATTTAATAAGAGATGCAAAATAATACATTAAATTTAAAATAATGAAAAAATTATAGTCTAGTTTTATTTCTCTAAATTTCTGCCTAGATTAATTTAGCATAATACTTTCGATAAATATTTCAATTATCTTAAGTCATCTGAAACGAAACTAGAAAACTACAGATCCCCGATAAACTGCTACCATTCTAATTAATTTAAAATTTTAATAATTAAATTACAGTTTATTCAATATTTTAAAACTGATAAGTTTCGAGAAATTTCATACTAAATAAACTTATTTAAAAAAATCCTATTATCATGAAAATCAGCAAAGAATGCTTCTTTATTAAACGATCAGATTTCAGTATTTTCTAGAAGTTATCCTATTACGTTTTTTATTAAAAATGTAAAGTTCAATTTTGAAAAAAATATTTTCTGATACAACAGGTTAGTTTATCTCAAACAAGATAAACTATAAATATTTATTGCACTTGTAAATTTTATAAACAATGTTTTCGTTTAAATCATATGGTTGATCATTAAGTGTTTCCTAAAACTAATTTTCCAGTGTTGTCGTGTTTAAAATTATAATTAAGTGCATAGATTATGGAATGTCAATCGTTGAAGTTATTATGGATTTGTTTTAGAATCCTGTTTAAGAAGTTTTTAATTTGATACTTTTCCGATTAAAAAATTGTCTAATGAAACATTTGAGATGTTCCCGAATTGATAAAAATAAACATACATACACTAATTATTAAATTAAAATACTTTTTTATTTTCATGTTAAAAGCAGCAATCTATTACTTTTAAGTTTATGAAGTACAGTAGTTAAAATTCTTGAATTTTATTAGAATTAAAGAAAGCTCCATATTATTTTAACTTCGGTTTTATTAAATTAATAATTATTTAATAATTACAAATGATGTTAAATTAGAATTATAATTAAAAAAATTTGAAATTTCTAGAATTTTGAAGTTAGCCTCATGCTTAAAAATGATATTATACTTAAATTTCTTTGAGGGATATTTAAAATATATATATATATGTTACTGCCAATGCCCGACTCTAGCCAATAGATTTGGCCAAAGTCCGAAATATATGAGAATTTACGACTATTTCGGGCTTTGGCTGGCCAATTCGCGATGTGCTCGACAATCAATGGTCAGTTCTAGAATTGCCCAAGAAAAAGTGGCCAAAGCTAACACTTTTGCAGGGCTAAGTACCGGAGTGCATTCATGCGTCCATGCTGGTCTTAAAATAGAACCATCCATGTATAGAAGAATAGAACTTACCCACCGGTTAATATGAATGGGATTGTCTCTCAGAGTAAGGAAAAGGTAGAGACGCCCTTTTGTAAGATTTCTGTAACCAATTTATCGTAATACATTATGAATTTATTTATTTATTTTTTTTTTTGTATTTTCCCATAAGATAAAAAAAGATAAAAATGAAATACTTTATTTATGAACAATTCTGGCAAAGACAGTAAATTTTTAATATTTTATTATAATAAATATAAAATATTTTCGGCATTATATATAACTTTTAGTGTGAATTTATAATTTGTTTAAAAAATATAATAAATATTCTCAAAAATTCAGCAGTTTTTAATATCTTTATTAATTTAATTTGACAGTTATTGATTCATAAAATCTTAAATATCGATTTAATTTTAATATATTGATAATAAAGTGCATTTTTGTAGTTATAAATTATATATTATAATTATTTGGTTTTTATTTTTGAGATCAAAATTAACTAAAGAACTTTGCAAATTCTTATAAGAAATCGTATTCTAAGCGTCATTTCTTTCGTATGACTTTTTAAACTATTCACTAAAAAGATTTCTCTACTTTTCTCAACTGTAAATATATTCTTCCTTTTGACACGTTATATGCTAACAAAGTGCTAACTACGAGGGGTGATCAAAAAGTTAGGCTACAAAGCCTGAGTGAAACGTGTACATTTTATTTCATACAACCAATACAGCCAACTGATGATAAACCAATACAGCCAACTGATAGTACATATATTGGTTATTTTTCGACATAGTCTCCATATCGGTTTAGGCCCTTGTTCCTTCATGGGATGAGTTTGAATATTCCCTCCTGGTAAAAATCCTGCCCTTGCGTGTTCAGCCACGTTGTGGCGAAGTGTTTCACCTCCTCCTGGTATGAGACACAATTCCTGGTAAGTTATTAATTTAGATGATGAATAATGATGTAAAATAAGAAAATAAATATTTCTTAAACAATTAGTATTATTGTGGTTATTCATCATGAGGTTGGCTACTGGCCGGAATCTCGCAAAGTAAGAACCAATTACCATATTTTACATATAGTTAATACTTCGAATAGTGCGAGAAATTTGTGGAACCCATTATTCACATTAATCGAGGCCTACCTGTATTTAAATGAAACATAAATGTTTTACAAATGCAGCATTCATTTTTGAAAGTTAAATTGCTGTTCGTTACTGTTCATCAATAAGTTTTAAGTAGTTAAACTTTATAGATGATTTTAAAAATGCAAATAAACATATTTTAAAATAATTTTTGATTGAAATGGAAATGACATCACAAAACTTTTGCACATTATATGTTTTAAACAGAGCCTCAAATCAAAAAATGCAATTAGACTTTTTTACTTAGAATTGTATTCCTTACAAGTCTGTAAATTTTGGCATAACCTTTTTGAATCACCCTATATACCTAAAAAATTACAGCCATTTCAACTAAAGTGACGGCATAGCAGTTAGGACGCTTTCCTGCGGAACTGAACGTTGTGAGTTTGAGTCTCCCTCACGTACCTTTTTTTCAAATGAATAAATTAAAATATTACTAACAATAAAACTTCAGGTAAAATCAATTTTTTTTTGTCATATTTACATTTGACAAAATCACTCTTTAATTACTGTTCGATCTCTTTCTTGCTTTACCTCACTCACTCTCTCTGTCTGTCTAATTGTCGTAATTCACTCTGCATCGGGTGATATGCCCTTTGCGCTAAAGCCTTTACATATGGGATAGTAGCAACTCATAGAAGGCCTTTAACTAACTGCTTTTAACTAGAGTGCAAAAGGATATATTATATATTACCCGATGCAGAGTGAATTATGACAATTAGAGAGAGAGAGAGAGTGAGTGAGGTAAAGCAAGAAAGAGATCGAACAATTGAAGAGTGATTTTTGTCAAACGTAAGTACAACAAAAAAAAAAATTGATTTATCTGAAGTTTTATTGTAAGTAATATTTTAATTTATTCACATGAAAAAAGTACGTGAGGGAGACTGGAACTCACTACGTTCAGTTCCGCAGGAAAGCACCTTAATTGCTACATTGACCTTAATTGCCGTTTTGGTAGAAATGGCTGTAAATTTTTTAGGTTTATAAGCGGCGTGCTTAAATTACTAATTCCTCGATTTCTTGAAAACTATTACATAGTGTGAGAAATTCGTGGAACCCATTATTCGCACTAATCGAGGCCTACCTGTATATTTAACACGTTTTTTACACAATCAACAATCATTGCAGTGTGCCTTTTCCTCTAAACAAACATTTTTTTATTTAGGAATGATGGTATCACCTGTTAGCACTCAAAGAAAACTTCATTTTCATTTTGTAATACAGGATATTCATAAAAAAAATATTTTATCATTAAATTGATTTTATAAATAATAATTGAAGCTAAAATTATTTTCTATCCTGGATCATTGAGTAATGCATATATCTATAATTACAATTTACCACTGAAATGTGAAGCAATTTTGAATAGATCATCCATATTTAAGAGATATTTTTTAATAAACTAATTTCTCATATTTTATTATAAATGTTTAATATTAAATAACTTAACATTTTGTATAATAGTTGATTAAATAAAAACATGTATATTTTGTAGATTTGACAATGTTCAGTATAATTAGTGATTTAGAAACATATTTGATACTCAATACAATTGTATTTTCATTGAAATTTTTGATGTGAAGGAAAATTTTATTCTTTTAAAAACAAATGGTAATGTTCATGATAAAAAATTTTAAATTAGGAAACTTAATTTTCCCATATAAAATTTAAAACAAATGTGGACATGTATATTTTTGCAGGCCAAAATAAGACTAAAGCAATAGGCTATATCTTCAGTAGCTTATACCAATATTTGATAAGTTAATAAAATAGCTGAATAATATTAGCTTCTGTATTGTAAAATAACCAACTTTTTATGCAAATCAGATAGTTATAACTGTACTAACAATTATGATATATCATAATAGAATAGTTATTGGACTATTGTATCTAATATGCACATTTATAAAAGTACAGTATGATAATGATATACGTATGACCTGCTTATGTTTTTGTCATAATTTTTAGGTAAACACAAGGCAAAAACTCTTGTATTTATTATATCCCAATATAGCATAACATTTCATAGTAATTTTTAAAATATGCTTATTTTTTTAAAATAATATACTACTTAATAGCAAACAAACATATTTCACCAGTTCTACCACTGCATTATATATTTAGTATAATAAAAATATTATCTAAATTATATGCTTTTATAAAAAATTTGTGTATATAATTCTAGAATTTTTTAAAATTTATACTAATAAAACTGTTTTTTGTTTTGGTTAAAAGACTTATCCTCCATAAAAAAGAATTAAGAATAAAATGTTTTTGACCTATAGGTAAGTTAAAGTAAAACAGTACTTACTGTTAATGAAATCATGCAGAAATTTTAACTAGAGAGACTGTTTTATGTCTATATTAGTTAATGTTATAGAAAAAAATTATTGGATCCAGTAGGCTTGAATAAAGGGGTAATGCAAGTTAGAAGTGATATTTTACCATTATGCTATACAACTTTAAAAAATTACCCATTTATACAATTTGCATTTCACGGTATAAAAGCTATACTAGATATGCACTAGCTACTTTAGGTCTGTTAATTATAAAAAATATAAAATTTTTAATTCAAAATATATTTTATGGTCATATCATTATTGGTATGATTAAACACTTATGTAATCCTACAAGAGCATTTGATGATTCATTATTATTAAATAGTAATGACTTTTAAGAACAACTTTTTCATATACAGGTATCCCTCCTATAACACAGTTATGTTCCTAAAAAAACACCATGTTATATGAGACCTAGAGCCAATATAAAAAGAACATTCTTTAATTCCACATATGAACAACAGGAAACAAAGAAAAAATATATTGTTTTTTTTATAGTCTTATAAGTAAAACAATAAAAAGAGCGAGTATGTAGCCTATGTAACATTCATTTAATAATTATATCTTCCTTACCACTGTTAAAGAAACAAACATTTTCTTTTTAACAAAACATTAAAATGCAGAAAAAAGTGAAGTTGACAAAGTTTGTGTATCTTCTGCTCTCTTTATAAAATCTGTAATCTAACCTGCTACAAAACAATCATTCCTTAATATATACCCAAAAAAGTGTCTTCTCTTTCATATATTCCTCTATTGAAGAATAAAACTTATTTTTTATTCAAAAACTGAACCTTTGGAACACAAAATACTCACTTTTTATCAATTAACTGAATTTCAATTCGAAAATAGACTACATATCGTCCCTATCATGGCAAATTAGTGAAATTGCATTTATGACAATTTTTAGCAAAGTAATTCCCAATGATTGCATTTTGTATGTGTATTGTGTATCAGAATGGATTTACAAAAATCCAAATGTGTGTTGAAAATGTGTTGTGTACAACACACATTTGAAAATGTGTGTTGTAGGAGAGTAAATGTAATTTTCTAAATGTGTTAAGTAAAATCCATGTTGTAGAAGTACAGTGTTATATCAGGGTTTCTACAATTTTCAAATTGTATTAGAGCAAAACAGTGTTGTAGGAGGGATATGTGTATTCAAAAAACATTATAAAAAAACTAAATAATCTGTGATTAAATTACCTTACCCTAAAATAGGTTTGTAACTATAAGTGATAAAAGAATAACCATTTCCAAAATTCCAAATCATTTGCTTATTGTAGTTTTAAGATTTCCAGAAAAACCATTAAGTAGCTTTTAGAGCAGTGGTCTGAACTCTTCAAAGTGCCAGTTTAAATATCTGGTTAGTTGGGAGCCACATTTAAAATTAATGCCTTATAGGAAAAAGATTTTTACACAAGGTAAATCTAGTGGACTCTCATTAAACATTGGGGGTGTTTCTGAAATTGAAACCAAAAACTCCATTGATCTAGCACAATCTTTTAAGGGTGTGGGTTCCTAACTTGATCCTAGGTCCTCTGAATGGAAAGCTAAAGTGGTTGCATTCAGTCACTCTGCTCAAATGTGTTGTGCACTGGTTAATATAAAATTATATATATCAGTATATTAATATACTGTTCATAGACAATATAATATAAAACATGAATTAACAAAACCAAGTATATGAGCACTTTCTATTATGCTAGGAAATGTAAGAAAATAGGACTTTATTCTGTTTTGCTGCCTTAAAAAATTTTTTTGAAGTAATAGTGAAACAACATTGAGGCAAAGTTAAATGAGAATCCACTGTATTGTAATCTGAAGGATTAACTATTTTGATAGGCCTCAATTCATGCTCAAAATTATAAAAACAATTTTTTCAATACAAAACTTTCATTTCAAATTACTTAATCATTTTTTCATCAAATATGAAAACTATTGTAATTTTTGTTTTCTGAATATCTTTTATATGGGCTGAAATAAAACATGTATCAGGACCTGACATGGCCCAGAGGTTACTGAAATCTCAAACAAAAAAATTTTTAAAACTTAGTTCAATTTATGGAAATAAAAAAAATTTTTTATATATTTCCATAAATTGAAATTTGAGTTGATTCACAGGGTGAAAAAAATGTGTGCAAACATTCATGCATGCACTGAGTATTTGCATAGAATGCATGTTTTGCAAATCAAACTAAGATGACAACTATAGTATTCAAAACAGCACTTGAAGGTGCAAAAAGATATTTTTGCACCTTCAAGTGCTGTTTTGAATACTATAGTGATATAAAGCAAGTGGATATTTTGTAATTAGGTTAAGACGTCAACTTATAAGTCTAAGTATTGTAAATCAAACTAACCTGGGAATTGTCTATATCAGCACTTCTCAAACTATAGGTCGCATCGGTGTGGTTGGTTGATTGTGTTCATCTTAATAAGTGTGTAAATGACTGTACTTGTATGTTTTATTTCATATTTAATACCTGGGGTCACGAAAAAGATTTGTATGTTTTATTTCATATTTAATACCTGGGATCGCGAAAAATCTCGTAATATGTTTTATTTCATATTTAATACCTGGGGTCGCGAAAAATCTCGTAATGGTATTTCATATTTAATACTTGGGGTCGCGAAAAATCTCGCAATGAAAAATAGGGTCGATTTTTAATACCTGGGGTCGCGAAAAATCTCGTAATGAAAAATGGGGTCATCAATGAAAAAAGTTTGAGAAGCACTGGTCTATATAATTTTTGGGAATTCATTTACGAAGGAATGCTTTTGTTAATTTTGTTTGTATATATAAAATAGTAATTAAATTTTAATAATTTTTTTTTACTGTATTACAGCATTTCCTGTATCTGGAATGGTAACAATTCCAGTTTCAATGTATCAGACAGTTGTAACAAATATTTCCCAGCTAAGTGAGGCTCAGGCACATGGAATGCAGGTAACAATGGCTCCTATTGTTACGGAAGGAGAATCTGGTACCAATGCCGCAGAAGGAGTAGAAGTGCTTACAGTGGCAGCCACTTCTTCGTCGACAAGAACAAGTGAACAGAGCTAGGGAGAAATGAACTGTGACTTTGTATATAGTATTGTGTAATTTCCCATCATTCTTGTGTACAGGTTCTCATCATATATTATCTACAGGTTATTCTCAACATCATCCATTGTTATTTGAGAATATATCTGTGCATTACTGAAAATATGCGCTAATGCACTAATTCCATTCAACTGTGGTTTCATGTTCATATAGCATGCCAAGGATCATCTCGTGTTTGCATGTTAGATGTTGTCCACAAGTTGATCAAAGCAAATTGGCATTAATTAGTAATAGATGTCCCAAAGATCTGAATTTTGTTAGCTTTACAGGCAAATTGAGTCTTACCATATTGTGCTTGTAAAGCTCCAAAAATATTGGCCAAATGCTCAATGACGGTGTACAGTGATCTGTGTACAAACTTGTGATTTTTGTGAAATAGATAAATATTTTAAATCTCGACTTAACCTCTTAAAAAAACTAAACAAATTTTAAACTAGTCAAGTATCCAAAAAAGGACCAGACAAAAAAAACCAACCCTATCGAGCTAGTTTGATTTCATTCAAAGTTTTAAAATTTACATTCGTCACGATGTATTTTCATAGTATGCTGTATTTATACGTAAAAGATGTTACTCCCGACTACAGTATTGTATTGTTAATTTATGAAAAGATGAGAAATCTTTTTCTGATAATCAAAAGTTTTTTATTATATTTAAAAAAATCTCAAAACAATTCTGGACACAAAAAAAAAATAACAAATATTTGTGATTTTTAAAAAAGTATGTTTTAAGTTGGATTAAATGAAAAAGCAGTGAACTTTTAAATTTTTATTGGAATAACTGATACTTCTTAACAATGGTTCATAAGCTTCTTAAATTATATTACACTTCCAACAGTAGGAAACTGAAAATATTTGCAACATTATATAATTTTAAACACATCAGATTGTATACTTTTACAGAGTTTGATGCTGTTTTACATCGAGCTTCTTGTGTTTCCTCTAAGTTATTTCATATTGGTCGTTGAAAAAGAAACAAGCTGTTAAGAAGAATCTCTGAAAAGATACTTTTAATCAAAAAAGAAAAGAAAAAAAAATGGTTCCACACAACTGTAGAATTCTAATAAAGTATAAACCAGAATATAACTTTTTTTTGCCTGTATATATAATATAAACAAACAGAAATTACTGTCAAAAATAATTTTATCCAACTGAGTGAATTTGTGATCGTTTACAGACACACAGGATTTTTAAATCTTTAATTTACACTTATTAAAAAAAACTTTTCCATCTTGCACCAATAGATGATCAAAGAAATACAAATTATCATCTCCAACAGTTCTACACTTCATGATAGTCAGCGAGTGGCCCTGTGAATTAAAACTATAATGATCCATACTGTAATAATTGTCGGCACAGTTCAGGCACAATTTGCAAAGCTATTTTTTGGATGAGTTTTTTTTTTTTTAAATTTTTTTTATACAGGAATGATTTTTGCTGGTCATAGAGAGAATAGTTGCCATTCTTAGAGAGAAGTGTTTATCACACAAAATTGGTGACAGAAACAGGAATGATGTGACTAGAAACATTTGTGACATTTCGAAAACGAGATACATTATAAACATACGTGAACCCCAAGAAATGACAAACAAGTGAATTAAACAATAAGCTTATTTAATGGGTTATTTTGCAATGTACACCTTATTTTGAAGGATCAAAAATAAAATAAACTGCTTTTCACATGAAGTTTCGATTTGAGAAAATTTTTTTTTATAATTTAAATGCTTTGAGAACTTTTTTGATTTGATCAAAATTCATACTAGATTGAATGAATAAAACAGTTTACTGAAAACAATTATTTCCGTACAAACATTTTATATACAGAACATGGTGGGAATAAAGCAGTAGACTTCAGAAACGAGGGGTCCACAAAACCTAAAGCTAGTGACCAGGACAATTTACATCATTAATTGATGCTGCCTGAGTGTCTATGGCCAGCAAATGAACCATGACCCCATGACCTCCTGAAGAGTGTTCTTAACCTAAAAATCTTCACGGATTCATTGCATACAAGCGTGTCCATTCACGGGCTAGAAAATAAATATCCGAATTATAACTGTTACACATGGTCTAAAAAAAATCTATTATGAAATATGCATCATCCCATTTGTGGACTTACCAGTTCTAATAGCTTCAGCTTCATTTATTTTCCATTGTTCTGCTACATCATTTGCTAATGGATCATCTGGATTGGGAGCACTCAATAATGCCTGAATAGAAAGCAATACTGTTCGGATTTGGAGTGCAGGGCTCCATTTATCTGTAAACGTAAAATCATTATTATTTGGAATAGCTCACTTTTCAATCTGAATAAATTTCAGCACAAAATACCTTTCAAAATATCTAAACATATTCGACCTAGTTTATCGATATTAGGATGATATATTTTGGTCATAAAACGAACTTTAGGAGCTGACATTGGATATTCTTCAGGTAGAAATAATTCCAATTTAAAAACACCACCTTCAAATGGAGACTGAAAAATACAAATTAAACATGAAACATTTAACAAAAATAACTTTAGATAGAATCAATGAATTTTAATCATTTTGTTAATATCTATACATTAACTTTATATTGTTTTCTATTGTAAGACAAAATTTTAATTCCTATATCAAAACATTAGAATTTCTAGAAAAATACATTCCCAATTCTCAGATTTATTGTATATTGTGTGTAAAATTTATACACAATAGCAAGATGCTATTATTTAAAATACCACTGAGATCTTTCTCAACTACTATGCATTACTCTTATAAATGTGTAATAGCTAAACTTACCTTAACCCAGTGGTGGGCAAACTTTTCTCACTGCGGGCCACATGGACTTCTGTAAGATCTCTAGCGAGCCGCATGTTAAAAAAAAATGTGTTTACTTTCTAGTATTAATACTCCTGTCTTTCTTTGTTTACTTTCTGATACATGAGGTATTCATAGTAGAGGAAAATACTGAATCATGCTGAAAACCAACATTCCGTTTTCAACAAATTTTCGAGGCAATGGTAGTGGTAGAGAGCACGAATTTTCAATTTTCACGCTCCCTATCACTATCATTGCCTCAAAATCCATTGCCCCAATAGGTTGTATATTTGAAAATATTGGAAAGTCGAGTGGGGCATACTCCAGATTTTTTAAAGGGGGCATTTTAACGTACAAAATCTAAATTTAATTAAACAATTATGTTGCTTGTTTCTGTAATTTAACACTTTTGTGGTAAATTTTTAAAAAATCTTACACTTGTGCACAGATCATAGGCTGCACAAATCGTTATGGTGGGCTGGATGTGGCCCGCAGGCTGTAGTTTGCCCACACTACCTTAACCCGTTCGCTACCACTTCAAACTAAAGTTCAATATGGTCTAGGTGGCTTAGTCTGCCACTTTGAACTATAGTTCGTTCAAGTTGGAACATTTTTTGTGATATTTTAATTGTTTATAGTTTACTGCAATCTACTGCCTCTTGTTCTTAAAACTATTTATTTTCTAATTTTAACAAAGAAATTTTTTTCTGATACATTGTATTGATTAAATAATAGATTTAATTTTTTTATATTTATGAAAATTAACTTTTTAATAAATATAGGCATTAAAATATCTTTCATTACATATAAATATTCACTATAAAATAGAAACAAATTAAAATTTCTTTGATAAATGAAGTTTTTTACAGAGACTGGATTTCTATTATTTTTGGCATAAATAAAATAAGAAAAATTAATTTATATCCGACAAAAATAATTATATTGAGCATTATTATTGCATAAAAACTGAAATAAATGTGTTTAAATATATTCAAATGTCTATTAGGCTTAACATGTATCTGTCTGGCATTCTAGTATCTGCAAAGTGATTAGGAACTGGCTGCAATCAGGTTAATTGATTTTGATAAATTTTGTTTTAGCAAAATTTACAATAAACTGCAAGACTTGACAAAATACATAGCATTTTTTAAAGGCTTTTATTCAAGGCACCACAAATTTTAGTGTGTTTATATATTCTAACCTGATTTTTTTATTCATAATAATTGCTGATACTAACAATAGTTATTATAATAAAAACTAACTTTCATAAATCTAAAATCATTCAAATTTATCTTTGCCACTCAACTTAATAGTAGCTTTTATCATCTTTTTTTTATAAAAAACAAAAGGTTAAATTATTCAGTCTGAAGAATGAAGTACAAAGAGAAAATAATAAGAAGACACGAGGAAAAGAGAGAATGTAAGAAATATGACAGGTTACTATCAGAAGAGAGATGCTCTTATAGTAAGGAGATTACAGTTAAATTTTTTTTTTCAAAATGCAATGTGGCTTTAGATATGTAGAATAAGCATTTATAAGTAAGAATAAATATTTTGAATAATGCTTTCCAAATTGGGTTTCACTTAAATGACATCCAGTTTGGAAAGCACTATATGAACACCTCACATTCTTAATGGCATGCAAACTTAAAATGTTAAATTCATAAATAATAGGATGGTAGCAATAGCATATACAAAACATTCTATCAATAGTAGTATACAGTAATTTTTATTTTCATCATGTAACAATGAATGGTAAACATTTTTATGAAACTAGTTTTTTATATTTTTCTGACAGGATTCTCTCAGAATTTTGGACTTTATTGGGGTGTCACGGTGGAAAAACTTAAAAGTCATCCTGAACAAGTGCTTTTTGGCAAGAGATGCAAATTTTCATTAATTTATAGAAAGTATCCATTTTAAAATCAGAATTATACAGATCAACACTAGTGTTCATATCAAAACAAAATGAAATTAGCAACATTGAACAAATTCCAATTAGCAAATTTCTTTTTCACATGAAATTGCATACAAAAGCCTAAAAATATATTTATACTATCATTTATTAAGTGCACAATACTACTAGATCTAAAATCAGACTGAACGTGGGCAACAAAATGTCATTGGTTGACTCAGTTGGAATCTGCTGGTGTGAACATTACTGCCAAAAACACTAAGAATAAAGTGTGTGCTGAAAATAATAAACATAATATAACTGAAAAGCACCATAATTGCAAACTGCTTTAAGCAATACATCTCAAAGCAAAGCATCTTAAATACAAAGTGTTCAAGAGAATATACAGGGTGAGCTATATGAAAAAAACCTTGATAACTTTTGAACCATTGGCAAGATTCAGTTAAAACTTGGCAGTTGAATAAAGGGCATGTTGGGATTTTTTTTTGAGCATGCGCACTCTTGTTGTTTTTCATTTTTCAGTGAAAATGTCGCAATACAGCATTTCTGAGCATATATCGATTGTCAAGGCCTACTATTCGAGCAATAACAGTCTGATTGTGGCTCAAAGGAAATTTGCGACAGAGTGCAAGCTGAAGACAACTGGTCCAAGTGTTATAACAATCAAAAATTTGATTCAAAAGTTTGAGAGAACTGGTAGTGTTTGTGATGACAGTGTTGGCAATGTTGGTCATCGAGCAAGTGTGAAAACGCCTGAAAATATCGAGAAAACACATACTGTGTTTCAAAATAGCCCAAGGAAATCGATCAGATGAGCTGCACAACAGGTCAGAATCAACCGGGAAACTCTGCAACAAACTGTTATTCAAGACCTGCAGCTCTTTCCTTACAAAATTCAAACTCATCAGCCATTGAACAGCATTTGCGTTTCGCCAACACTATTGTCGATACGATTGACAAACAAGAATTTGATGTGAATATGGTTTGGTTTAGCAACGAAGCCCACTTTCCTTTGGATGGGTTCGTCAATAAGCAGAACTGGCCCATTTGGGGGACTGAAAATCCCCATTTCGCGATCGAGAAGTCTCTCCACCCCAAACTGGTAATGTCCAGTCGCGGAATAATAGGTGCGATATTCGTTGATGGCACAGTGACTGCTGGATAATATGTCAAAATTTTAGAAAATTTTTTCATCCCTATTATCCAAAGTGACCCAGATTTCGAAAAGATGTGGTTCATGCAGGACAGAGCACAACCCCATCAGACCAATAGAGTGTTTGAAGTCCTGGAAGAGCACTTTGGAGAGCGCATTCTGGCTCTGGGGTACCCAGAGGCCACTGGAATGGGAATCGCTTGGCCGCCCTATTCTCCTGATCTCAACACTTGGATGGACTCATTTTCTGGACAAAGTTTACGCAAATAATCCCAAAACCATTGCTGAGCTCAAAACTGCCATTCAAGAGGTCATCGAAAGCATCGATGTCTCGACACTTCAGTGAGTTGTGCAGAATTTTGCTATTCGTCTGCGCCACATCATAGCCAATGATGGCAAGCATATCGAACATGTCATAACTAGTGTTTATTTCGCTTTGGGGGACTGAAAATCCCCATTTCGCGATCGAGAAGTCTCTCCACCCCAAACTGGTAATGTCCAGTCGCGGAATAATAGGTGCGATATTCGTTGATGGCACAGTGACTGCTGGATAATATGTCAAAATTTTAGAAAATTTTTAATAATTTTATTATTGAAATCAATATTTAAAAACTATATCAAACGTGTTATAAGATTTTTGTTAATTAAATTATTCGTTACGTTCATTCAAATAAATTTTTGTAAACACGAAAATTCAAAATGCTGCTTACATAGTAAACTGGTTAGGAAAATACGGGAGTCCGTAATGTTCAGAGTTTATAACCCCGTTCACTAGGAAAGAGTGGCGCTGCTGATACGCGACCACAATTTAACATTGACCTTCCACGCTTAACTATATAACCGCTTTGGTAGCTACTTCTTATGTGTTTACGTGCTTGTATCTTTATTTTATAATTTGTATAGAGTTTTTATTATATAGTTTGATTAAAAATGGTCCACAGTAGTGTTCCATTTTGTACCTCTGATCATCAAAAAAATCCACAGTTAAGTTTTCATGAATTTCTCGCTGACGAACCAGGTCGACATCAATGGATCAGCAATGTCAGCAGGCAGCTGGGAGGAAGCAATGATGAACCAAATGTTGCTAGTGTCATGCAGAATCTGCAAAATATTCTAATCACTGGTTTAGTTACTTCATCAATATATACAATTACAGAGCATGTTCCATGTGAAAAGTGGGTTTCTTCTGAGATTTTTCCAACTACTGGAAAGCTACAAATACAATGAAAGGAAAGTTCACAAATATAATAAAGAAGATTTAACCACAATTAATTTGGCTTCAAGAGGAACCAAGCAATGCACCATTGACACTATACACAATGCTGCCTTGGTGTGTGGTTATCTAGTATGTGCCGTTGAAGAAAACATTTCATGTTTTGCTTATCGTGAGTTACTGTGCTCTCCGCAATGAACAGCACTTTTGATGACTTTAATTCGGGAGAAAAATTTTGGAGGACTTCGATATTCAAAACAAAGCTTTGTTGTGTTTAGACTTGAAGGAGTTCTTCAAGAAATTATACCTTATTCCCATAGGAAACAGAAAGTCATGGCTGATATAATTGATTTGCTTCTTCCCCACATGCTGAAGAATCCCATGTTTTCCTGTGGTTACAAGGGACATCAACAGATCCTGTTGATATGTAAAATAATCCTTCAAAAATTTATTAAACCCTATCTGTCAAACTATAGTAAAATTGTAATTGATACACATTTAAAAAAGAAACAAAGTCAGTGATCAAGTATTAAATATTTAAGATCTACAGTGTCAAAACTGAAGAAAAGGTTAAGCTATAATTTTCAAATAAAAAAAAAACTTCATATGCTATTACTATGGCAACTTTAAAGGAAAAATTATCCTATAATCAGTACTGTTTTGTCACAAGCCTATTAAAGCAATATCAAAGGAAACCAAAGGGTAGGCATTGGACTGGGCAAGATAAATCTGTTGCTTTAAACATTTACCTTCGAAGCCCTTCAGCCATTCCCGGGAATGGCTTTTATGTTCCTGGGATTTCCCGGAAGTTCCCGGGAATGAAAAAAGCCGGGAAATCAAACACTAGTCATAACCTAAATCCAAATATCTGTAGTTACTTACAGTACAGCACTATTCGCAGTTGAGTATCAATCCTACAGAGGATTGATACTCAACTGCAAATAGTGCTGTACTGTAAGTAAGTTTTAAGAGTTAAAGCAGTTTTTTTATGATCTGTACTTTTAAAATTTGCATATAAAGTTTGAACTCTGTAGTTTTTGAAAATTTTATTTTTTATTTCATATAACTCAAAAATTGTCACCCTGTATATATAAGTAAAGAATATATATAAAGTAAATAGTGTACTCTATTATGACTTATGGGAATGAATATTATAGCCTGAGGCAAACACAACTTATTTAAATTATGACTACAGATCAATTACATGACTACAGATTTGGCAATTAATTCTCTATTGATGACCACATCAAACGATTAACTTATCAATAATCCAATAAATAATGTATATGATCTCAAATCTTAAATAATCATACAAAAATGTTTACATTACCTCCTGTGGTCCAGTGACAACAACATGGAAATACCTAGCATTATTTTAATCTGGAATGGCACTTATACCAGGTACTGGTTCAGCCATTAATCTTTGTGTTTCCTGAAATTAAAATTAAATATTTAAAAACCATCTTAAATTTAGCAATGCTTTAGTTCTTTTTATATTTAAAAATCTATAAATGTGATTCATTGTGCAAATTATTCTATGAAAAACTCATTTAAATTAGAACATCTTTATTTATTAATAAAAATCTAACTTTTAGAGATAATATATTTATCCTCAATGATTTTACCAACAATATATAAAAAAAGACAACTGGACAATTTTTCAAAATTTTCACAAATGTTTTATAGTAATTTTTCCAAAATATTTACTATTAATTGGATTACTTCACACTTTCTAGTGAACAATTTTGTAAAAATTGCCAGTCAAATTAGATTAATTTTATCTAGATAAAGCATTTAAAACATTGACTTATTTACTTGAGATAATATCTAATTAAAAATAAAAAATGTTATATTATGTAAGTATCTTGATAAGGGTGCGTGTCCATCTGAGAGAAAAACTGTTGCGAGAGACTTGAGAGGAAAATTTGCAAATGGACACACCCCTGCAAGCTATTCTCAGGGGGTCGATTTGCAAATTTCTCTCTCAAAAGTCTCTAACAACAGTTTCTCTCTAAGATGGACACCCACCTTAAGAAAAAAAATCTTCCTGGAAAATTTTATAAAATGTTTCTTATTGATATATCAAACTTGCATAAATAAAAAAACTTCTTAAAAATTTAATAAATTATACAATGATCATCTGTATGTCTTTACTATTGAATCAATCAGATTTTCAAAGTTAAAAAAAAATATCTGAAATAGAAGAATAAAAATTCGTCAGCCAATTAATTTCTTCCAAATTCCAATGAATGTAATTATTCAACATTATATATATGCAAATGATATATTATAGTCAATATACTAAATTTGGCTATTATAAGCATAATAACTAGCTTCTGCAACAAAGATATGTATTCATCAGAACTTGCATAAATTAACCAAGTGTTTCCCTTCCAAAAAATAAAATAAATATTTCTTAAATATACAGGAACTGAAGAGTTTTTTTTCCCTGTTTATTCTTTGTTAGTGCTGTTCTTATAGCTTCAAAAACTATATATATACACTATATTATTATTTATATTATTTGATAAATAAGAGAACCACTGAAAATTTACATTATTTAAATTATAAAAATTATTTCAAGTAATAACACATTTGAATAATTTAAATATATAATTCTATTAATTCTATGTCAATTGATATATATTCATTTCCATCCATACTTAATACAAGTGGAGGCCAAAAAGTTCTTACTCTCATCTTGATGCAATGTACCAGGGATCTGAAATTCCCTAGCACATTTGAAGGAATCACCTCCTAAGGCCACACACTTCTCACACTTGTGGAACAAGTGTTTAATCAGATCTTTGTAGAAGTTGGCAGATTTGGAGGCAAACCAGCTTATATAGCAGTAATGACCTCCTTACCATCGAAGAAATTTTTCCCCATAAATGTTTTTTTATATTTTGAAACAGGAAGTCGTCTTTTGAAGGTGTCAAGTTGGGAGAATATGAGGATGGGGAAAGGTTTCATAGCCATATGTGCCAAAAAGTGAATGTTTCTACAGTTTGATGTCAACTAGCAGCAACACAGCTAATAGCAAATAAAGTCTATTTTCCTTGATAGTGTTCCATAACTTTTATAGAAAGTTCCTGTAGTATTTTCCTGTTATTGTCAATACTTTTTATAAGTAATCTGTCAATGTAACACCTTTGCTGTCCCAAAACACAGACAATATGATCTTGATAGACAACATTCTCGAGTTATTCTATAGGCTGATATAGGAATTCAAATATTGTTGTATCTATTATTTCAGTCTCATATGATAGTCACTCCTTGCCATACACAGTTAACATCTCTCTATGGATTGTTTGTGCAATTTTTCCTTGAATATGAAGAATTATATCACACTCAAAATTCAGTTTCATGCAGCATGGCACCTTCTACTATCACACTTCTAATTCTGGTTAAATAGGATCTGTCAAAACAAAGAAAGGCATACATATTAGTAAGACAGTAACCTACCATTGTTGTTTACAATTTCAGATCTATAACATACAACATAGTAAGGGAAGGAACTTTTTGGCCTCTTCATAAATAGAAACTATTATAATTTTCATAATTTTCATGTAAAACTATCCATAAACTGAATTAAATTTTTTTTTTAATTTAACTTACTGTTATTATAATGATCATCACAATCATTGTTTTTGGTAGTTTTTAATGATACACAATCACCAAAGAGTATCTAGAATCCAATTTTTCTATACGCAGAATCTCAGTTTAAAGAACTAATAGGAGGAAGGGGTGTCTGTTAATATTGAAAGTCCGGTAAAATGAAAATGTTTTGAAAATATAATACAGTACAATAAATTGAATCTCTCATTAATTTAATATTTTTATATACATATAAATTTGATATACAGGTAACCTTGATTAGTGCGAATAATGGGTCCCACAAATTTCTCATGCTATTTGAAATATTAACTATATTTAAAATATGGTAATTGGCTCTTGCTTTGTGAGATTCTGGCCATTAGCCAACCTCATGATGAATAACCACAATACTAACTGTTTAAGAAATATTTATTTTCATATTTTACATTGTTGTTCATCATCTAAATTAATAACTTATGGGGAATTGCGTCTCATACCAACCATCAAACAAACCGCCGAAAGCGGAAGTTGAGCGCTGCTTTTATGTCGCTCAATCACATCCTTTTTTGCTCTAGCATAATCATTAACCTCTTTTTTCAATCACATCCATTTTTTGCTGTAGCGTAATCACTAACATCTTTTTTTCTGTTTCCTGTTTTATCATCAAAAGTGTTCTTCCTTTCTTCCATTTCGATACTTTTTAAAAGAGAAAATTCTGTACTATACTGTATAAACCTCTTCTTTTTTTCATTTCCTGTTTTATCATCAAAAGTGTTCTAGCTTTTTTATCCATTGATACTTTTTAAAAGAGAAAATTCTGTACTATACTGTATGTATATGATGATATATGATTTAAAAGAGAAAAATCTGTACTATACTGTATGTATACAATAACAAAGCTGAATAATAGTAATGTTGAATAGCTAATGGATACTGTTTTATCCATTGATACTTTTTAAAAGAGAAAATTCTGTACTATACTGTATGTATATGATGATTATAGTACGATAACAAAGCTGAATAATAGTAATGTTAAATAGCTAACGTCAAAAAGCCCATCTTTCTGGTGTTTTACTAATAATAGTATAATGTTAAATAGCTAATGGCAAAAAGCTCATCTTTCTGGTGTTTCACCCCCTTAAAGACAAGTGACTGTTCTTGGACTGCTCCTCACCCAGTTTTACTAATCAAAAATTAACATGAGTTTGTTAATTGACATCATAAAAGGGGACGGACATTTGTTAGTAAAACTGGTCTATGCTTACAACTCGCATTAATCAAATATTTGCTCTCACTAACTGAAAAATGGTATCAATTTTATAAGTCGCACTAATCGAAATTTAACTGAAAAACGGTATCATTTTTATAAGTCGCACTAATCGAATATCGTATTATTCGAACTCGCACTAATTGAGGCCTATCTGTATATAATTATTAAATTAGTGAAATATACAATTTAAAAATGCAAAACTTGACTATGATGATGATATGATAGAAGATAAAATTGTTCTTAATACAATGGAAATAAAGAACATTCTTTCAAACTATAAAATTAATTTGTTGCATTTGATTTAAAAAATTGTGTATTTTTGGTAGTTTAAGTAAAAAATAGACAATTGAAAAGTGCTGAATAAGCCAAAAATATTTTGTAAATAATCAAAAATAAATAAATTTCTTGAAGGCTATACTTATGTTCATAACTCAAAGATCTAAATCTGAGGAATAGTGTCTTAAAAGAAATATGGGTATTAAAATTATATTTCCCTATTTATAAAATGCAATTATCTAAATAAATGTGTTCGTTATTTCTAAGGAAAATAGACTTTGTTTTTTATAATTGCTTTCTATAGAGGTTAGTCTTAACAAGTTAGCACGGTATAGCAAATTGCTATACTATGCCAACTTGGCCTAACCTCTATAGAATAGCACTGCATTCCTCGTATAGCAAACTGCTACATGTGTTAGATCTAAATTTCATAGAACAACACTGACATTCCTTCTACATAACAAAATGCTGCATATAACACTATTATTGCCCACTATTCTTGATAGGAATTTCAAATGTTTGTTGAAAACCAAATATTTTATCAATTAAATCTGAAATCTGTTAAAGTAGGATCCATTAAACAGAGGTCTACTGTAAATGAAAATATCAAAATTAATTTGGTTTATAAATTTCATTCATGTATCACTTTAGGATTTTCTAATAATTTAAAAATTTAATCATATATTAACAACAAACTAACGGGATAAACCATTTCACGAATTAACCAAACAAACTAGCCAAACATCCCCTGACGGATAAACTTTAAATTACATTTTTACAACGATTATTTTTTGAATCAAAGCTATGATACCACTATCTATTGAGTTAATAAATTAATTAATTAAATTAGAATTTAGCACTAAGGTGGTGCTATCTAGTAATTAATGATTACATTATAATTTTCAAATTTATTTTCCCCGAAATAAAATTTCGCCACCGCACTGGGATCTTTGGGTTAACGCCCCAACGCCTTAACCAGTTAGACCACGGTGACCTATGGCGGAATTCCATTTCGGGAAGCTTAAGTAATGATCGCTATGGAAACTTACTGGACTAGGCCAAAACTAGCACAAGGCCAAACTTACTGGACTAGGGCTATCTACGTAGCCACGAGCCCTCTTGGCAAACCTGGGCAGACAGACTTGGCTCAAGTCGATAATAATCATAGTTTCGGTCTAGTCTGGTAAGTTTCCATAGCGATCATTACTTAAGCATCCCGATATGGAATTCCGCCATAAGTCACCGTGGTCTAACTGGTTAAGGCATTGGGGCATTAACCCAAAGATCTCGGTGCGGTGGCGAAATTTTATTTCGGGAAAATAAATTTGAAAATTATAATTTAATCATTAATTACTAGATGGCGCCACCTTAATTCTAAATTCTAAATTTATTATATTAATTATTATAACTCAATAGATGGTGGCACCATAGCTTTGATTCAAAAAATAATCATCGTAAAAATGTAATTTAAACTTTATCCATCAGGGGAAGTTTGGCTAGTTTGTTTAATTTTTAAAATTTAATACTTCAAATAAAAATAATGGAAAACTTATTAATTCCAGTTTTCCATTATATAATTTGAATTAATAACTTAAGATTATCAAAATCAAACAAATTATTATATTCTAATTTTTATATTTTATTTTTTGGTTACTAACTTTATCCATTTGCAAATAAAACCATTCATTGATTTAAAAAATTTAGTATCAATATTTAATGCTTAATTTGTTTATATAATTATTAATAAATTTAATTTAATTTAGTTTACACAATTTGTTGCTGATTTAGATAATTATTACTAACAATATTTGATTTATAAATGAGTTTCAGATTAGAATGATATGAAATAGAAGCATTTCTGAATAAGTGCCATTTAAAGCAAAAACATTTGATTAAAATAACTACAATTATAATCATTTATTTACTATCATTACAATTTTCTTAAAAAATTATTAAATCAATGTTTAATTTCTAAATACAAACATTTTATTCAGAGGGGTTTATTTAGAGAATGATATTTTATATACATTTTCAAATACTAATATAAATATTTGTAAATCAAAGGATATTCCTTACTTTACCAAATTTATTACATTTTTTTTTTTAATCTTTTTAAGTTATTTAATATAGCACTTAATGCAAATGATAATTATAAATAAAATACAATGCTATATATATTAGAGAAGAAATTAAATAAATATATTGTAAATTCCAATAATCCAGCATCTCAGCCATATCAAATTAGCATATGTGCTGATTTATTATATATTAGATAAAGGAATATTCTATCTCAGTATTGGATACTCAAGCCTAAATATTATGCATTATTTTCACAAGTAGTGAGTATATTTTGGAAAACATCGTTTTAGATGGATGGCTAAAATAATTTAAGATATTAGTGAATAAACCAAACACACCATAGAGAACAGGAATTTGGCAGCTTACAAAATAGTAGACTGACTTAAAAAAATTGTAAAAACTTCTTAAAGTAAGGAATGAATCTTCAGTTATTAGATGCTAAACTATTAGTTCCTGATTAGCAATTATATTGTAGATAAATGTGTACTTATATAAAAATTTTATACAGAATCACTGGCAGAAAAATGAATATTTCTATAAAATTGTTAAAGCCCTATCAATAAGATATTTTTTTTTTTTACCAATAATCTTAACATAAACTGCAAAAAACAGGCATTAACTATGTAAATATAGGTAGTCCTTGATTTATGATGGAAGTTGTTTGAATGACTAAAGGCCGGTTCCCACTAGTGTATTTATTCACAAAGACTTTTGGGAGAAACTGAAATCGCAAAGAACTATGGGAAAATGCTTCAGTCAAAGTGGGAATCACACGGCAGATTTCGCTTGCGGCAGCCAGCGACGGTTTCTATCTGCGTTTTCTACTGCAGCGGCTAGTGGGAACTGGCCTTAAGTCAGTGGTATAAGTCAGAAATGCCAAAATTTATGGATTGTCCATTATCAATAATTATTATATTTTATTTTATCGAAATAATTTTAATGAACACAAAAATGCAAGAACCAGATACAAAAAAGATACTTTTTGCATATCAGACTTTTGGTCAGACTACTATCTTTTGTCAACTGCATTGACTAATTTCAGAATTTATCAATGACATCATCATTGTTAATATGACTGGTTATAAGTTGAGGGCTACCTGTATATTAAATGCTTATTATTTTTTTTCCCTTAAAATATCTGAAGCAGATTAGCTTTTTTAAGATAATGATCTTAACAAATTTTATACCTGAATAATCTGAAAAAAATCCTAAATTTGTAGGTTTTTGTCATAAAATTCAAATTACAAAATATTCATTTTTTATTAGTCCCTTTTTAGCAGTTTCTGAGTTATTAATATGAAATTAAAATTCATCCTGCAATTAAATACAGTGCATCATCAGCCTATGATAACAGAATAATTGATAAATTCTGTGAATTTTTAATGCAATTCAGATGCATACAAGTTTATGTGCAATGGTCTGATGTATCAAAAACATCCTTTCTGTTTGGTTCCTATAATTTTGTTTTTGTTAATGTACAGTGTTATAATAAATATTGGTGTAAGCAATCTATAAATTTGGGTAATTTCAACTTCTGACAGCTTTGATCTATGATTCTGGGGTTTAATTTGAACTCCTTCATAAAGCAAGAACTTTGTATTTAATATTGTTATGCAAAGCATTCAATAATAATGTTACTGATATTACAAATTTCAAAATCAATTTTACTTGACAAATTTTAAAATAAGCTAAAATTTCCCATTAAATTCTCTCTATATATTTATCAATAAAATATTAAAGCAAAATTTCATTATTATATTAATATAAATTAACAGAGTTAAATTTTATGGATATCAACCAGAATATGATATTTGTAGTATTGTTTATCCTTAATGGTTATTGGAAGATTATATTAAAAACTTTTTTTTTTAACCAAAACTGTGTACTATGTCCTTAACAAGAATCATAAAACAAAAGCATGAAACAATCAATTTGCATTTCCATAAACTTGGTTTAGCGAATATTTTATTAATAAAACTATCAAATCTTAATCTTTATGTAATTGATGAAGCACATTTTGATATTTCCAATTAAATTTTCTTACAAGGGGAGGTTCAGACATTCGGGTCACCGATTTTTTTGAAATTTTGCATACTTGTAGTAGTCCCCTAGGACAATATAATGTGCGAGCAATAAAGTGCACTACTCAAACATTGTCGAGAAAATCGCAAGAGAAGTTTCGTATTGAGTTCATATATTCTAAAATTTAATTAACTCTCGAATGTTTCACTAGCGTAGTGGTTGAAGAGTTCCTTTCATAATTGCGTGATCGCTGGTTCAATTTTTAGCTTTGACAATTTTTTATTTTTATTTATTTATTTTATTATTATT
>AYEL01060164.1:0-13393 GCA_000484575.1 Olivierus martensii | reverse complement strand
TATATAAAATTGTATTTTTTTATAAATCGATTCAAATTCAATTCATTCAATTTTCTTCATATAAAATTGAATAAAAATGCAATATTTATACTTGATGATATCTAGAGGATACAATAATATGAAAAGAAATCATCAGGATACAATAGATATAATCCATCCAGAATCATAGTTCTCTATTTGAGACTCCAGAAGATGATAAATTGTGCAATATTTTATGTTTAAAATAAAAATCTGTTTTAATACAATATTTGTACAATACTATGTGGAAAAGCATATACACAATGAAAAATAAAAAAGACATCATTTACTTATTCCCATTGGTGCCGAGAGAAATCCCGGACCCCTGTACGAACCAGTTTTGGGCCCCCTATATATACAGGGTGCGCCAGCTAAATACAGACAAATTTCAAATTGAATTTCCCGCCATATTTTACGTCAGCGCTACGATGCTGCTGACGTTTTAGTAAGCCATAAAGACGATGCGTTTGAGGATAAGTACAAAATAGCTGATCAGTTAAGATTGAGTGCAGAATATAATCAGAGAGCAGCGATAATGGAAGGCCTTCGTGCTGGACGTTCACCTTCCGAAATAATTCGGTTCTTTAACTATCCAAGATTGATAATTTATGATGTTGCTGCTAGATATGCGGCTTCAGAGAAGTCTGAAGAAGGTTCTGCCAACCCGGCAAGGAAGAGCCATTCCAGGGGGAGATCGTCAAGGACACCGGAAGTTGTCCAAAGGGCTCAAGAGCTCATCTCAGAGGACCCAGGGCAATCTCTCAGGCAGTTGGCAAAAACATTGGGTGTGAGTGAGGCCACAATGCGTCGAATTGCGGAAGAGGACCTACGGTACAAGTCCTACGTCAATCGTTTCCGGTCGAGGATCGAGGCAGTAATTGAGGCAGAAGGGAATTACATCGAGTAATTTTAATCTAAAGGGATCCCAAATTAATGTGCAAATGATAATTTTGATAATTTTATGCTGTTTGTTAAATAAAATTTTATTTACTTAAATTGTTTATTTTGTCCAGATTTAGCTGGCGCATCCTGTATATATATATATATATATATATATACATTTCTTTTCTCATCTGTAAGATTGTAAGATATCAAAACTATACATATTACATTTTACACAGGCTTATAAGATTGAGCTCATATCTATTTGTCTGTGTGTTACTAATAACTTTTAAACTTAAAATAAAGGAGATGTATATAGTAAAGTTAAAATACATTCTTAGGCATTCTTGTTACACAGCCTTTTCTGTACATCCTTTAACATTGCAATGATTAAACAATTGACAAAATTAAAACCCTAATAATATATTCAGTAAAGTTAAAATAAAGCAGTTAACCATGGTATTGAAATGCATTTCGGCAGAGTGCCCTCTTCAGTTATAACCGATGTTAACTGCAAAAGTTTACATCAAGAATGCCTAAGAATGTATTTTAACTTTACTATATACATCTCCTTTATTTTATGTTAATTACTAAATAATTATGAAAAAAGGAATATGCAACGAGATGACAGTTGTTAAAAGATTTTTTGTGTTAATTAAATATGTGGGAGAATTTTCTTTTTAGTTAAAGGTAGTTTTTTAATTTAATCTCGAATAATTAAATATTTTTTCTGTTTTTTAAAAGAATTTTTTATGTAAATTTTTGCAGTTAACATCGGTTATAACTGAAGAAGGCGCTGTGCCGAAATGCATTTTAATACCATGGTTAACTGCTTTATTTTAACTTTACTGAATGTATTATTAGGGTTTTAATTTTGTCAATTGTTTAATCGTTGCGATGTTAAAGGATGTACAGAAAAGGCTGTGTAACAAGAATGCCTAAGAATGTATTTTAACTTTAAAACTATTTAGCAGATTTTTCATGAAATTCAATAATGAAGTTCTTCCATTAAAGGACATCTCAATTTTTACATTTTTTATTCCTACAGGATAGAATTTTATTTTTATCATAATTTTAGTTTATATTATTGCCAATAGATGATTCTAAGGATTAGCAGTATAGGATAACATTTGGCTTACCTAATTTTTTTAATGTAGTGCCATCTATTGTAATGATGTCACAATGTGAAGTGTCATAATGTAACAATGAATGACATCACAAAACACTGATATTTTATGATGTCATTGTGGCATCTGGTTAAATCAATATTAAAATTAAACATATAAAACTAATGGATTCAAAATGCTAAATAAATGCAGATACTTTTTATTTATTTTTTAGTAAATTAAAACCCAAATAGATTTATAATAGCTTGTTACAGATTCATAATATCTTGCAGTTACAGAATACATATTGCTGAAGCATAGATTGATTTGAGTTCTTCTGTTCATACTATCCATTTTTGGGAAAATTTTTCCTAATCCAAAAAGCTACTGTATTTCTGTCCATCCAATGTATTGTCAAAAAAATGGGGCCAATTAATTTATCACACCAAACATTCACAGTTCAAGGGTGCTGAGTTCAACTTCCTGCAACCACTGTGGATTATCAATACTCCAATAATGCATATTATGCTGGTTCACCTCCCTGTGATTCGTAAAACTTGATTTATCGGAAAAATAATATGCAAAGAAAAAAGTACCTATTTATTTGTATTTTTTCATATGCCCATGGCAGAAAGCCATTCGATTTTTAAAATCATCTCCATGAAGTTCTTGATGTAATGACACGTGTTATGGTGGAATTTGTGACATTTTAGTATTCTGATAACATCTGAGATATTCCAGAACTGCGAGAAACTGCACAAGAACTTATATGGGGATTAATGGTGACTGCAACTAGCATAGCAGCCTTGTTATTTTCTCTAGTTACAGTTATTGGATGCCTCCTTTTTCCCAGTTTTACACTTCCATTTTCTATAAACTGTTTTACAACACAGGATGAAAATGGTTTTCCTGAGAAAACATCTCCATCCTGAAGATCCGATAGAAGGATCTTCAGGATGGAGTGGTTTTCTCAGGAAAACGATCACCATACAATCTTATAGATGCAGTAATATTTCTTCCAGATTCACCATAAATAAGAATTATTTAAATTTTTTCTGCAATTGTCAAGTATGCCATATTTAGTTCACAATTAACTGAAAATTAAATGTTAATCACAATAACTCAGGTATAATGAGCTTTACAAAGACAACTGTTTATTCAGCATGCTTAATAAAGATAGGAAATTAAGCAAGCCTTATGAATGAAGAGCATTTTTCAATTCATATTTGCATATTTAAAGATTGAAACATTTCATTTAACTAAATTTTATTTATTTAATTATAAATTAAAAAAGATTTTTCTCTTAAAATGTAATTTGGATTAAGCTAAAATATTTTTTCCTTATTAAATTATTTACATTTAGTTAAATTTATAGCCGTAACACAGCCAGTTCATGGCTAACTGAAAAACTGTTTTTGGATCTTTAGTACAGGTAAAAAAAATAATACTTCTGCTTTTTATAAAATAATTTTTAAATAAATTACCATTAAATTTAGTTTATTTATATATATTTAAAATGCAGAATCCAATTTTAGGTCATATTAGTTTTATCTGATAAAAACTGTCATTAAGGAAATATTAGTTTAATTTTAAATTAGTTTTGCTATAATTTTTAATTTAAGGAATTTGATAAAACTAGTTTTGACTTAATAATTTTAGCACCAAATTAGATTTGTATTATTTTTTACTTAAATCTAGAATAAGTAACTTTCAAATAAAAAAAGAAGCTTTATTTTTATAGCTTAAACTATTTAGTTTTGGTTGTCATTATTGGTCTAGACTAGTGTTGAACATCGAACATTGATGTTTTAAAAACATTGATGTTTTGTTATCGATGTTCGATGTTTTAGACATCGATGTTTAGAGGTCGATGTTTTATGAACATCGATGTTTTGTTATCGATGTTCAATGTTTTAGACATCGATGTTTTATGAACATCGATGTTTTGGTATCGATGTTCGATGTTTTTTTCTGTTTATATAATAGAATTGACGTTTAAGTTAATTAAATATTACATAATATTTTTATAAATGTAATTTTTATAACTGGTGAAGATTTTACTTAATTTTTTTGATTTAGTGCTTATATTTGTCACATGAGACACTTTATCATAGTCATTTAATTAGTATTGGAAACGCTTTCGATTTCTTTTTTTTATTTCAAAATATTTATACTTTTGTAGTTAAGTAAGTATGCCTCCAAAAACCTTTCTGTAGTAACATTTTATTAAAAATAAAAGTAATTCTGAAACTTTGCGTATATTATTCAAAAGAACCGAAAACTAGTGGTAATAACATGAATTTAAGGTGCCATCGTCAAAGTAAACATCCACAATTTTCTGGAGTTAGAAAAGACTTGCCTTCTATGAGTCTTTTCAAACTGCCGAAGCATCGTCGTCACAATTTTTCCCAGGAAAACAAAGAAAAATTTCTGAGATGTTTAGGAGCATCGAGGAATTCAAATCAAAGCAGAAAATAAGGTAAATCAAGCTCTTATACTTATGATGTATAAAGACAATAAGAACATTAAATATTTGGATTGTAAAGTTTTTCAACATTTTGTAAGGACAATAGTAATTAGTTAAAAGACTAATTTTCGATGAATATAGAGATATAGTATCCATAGTCAAAAACAGCTCAAACAGAAATTTTGCTTATTCACTGCTGATTTATGGACAGACATCCAGAAGAGGAGTAACATTAGCTTGACTGTCCACTTTATAGATGAGGAAAATAAACTACACAATGTAGCATTGGATATTTTTATTTTGGAAAAATGGTATGCTAACAGTATCTGGCTAATAAATACAGATGATAAAATACTGGAAAACAGATGAAGAATATGCTAATATAGTTATTACTGACAATGTATAAAAAACATCGATGTTTTCGGGACCGGTGTTTTTTAACATCGAAGTTACCTTTCGATGTTTTCCTATCAATGTTCAACACTAGTCTAGACCAGTGATGCGCAAATTTTTTACTCTTGTGACCCCCATACTCAGACTGAAATTTTACACAACCCACCAGTGATGCGCAAATTTTTTACTCTTGTGACCCCCATACTCAGACTGAAATTTTACATGACCCATTATCCATCCTATCCACCATCCTATTATAAGCATATAAGGATAGTAATAATAATAGTTGTTTTACCACATACAAATCCATATCTTTATAGTATATTTCAGTACATATGATAAAACACTGGACACAACCTTAAATCTTTAAGTTGGTGGGTACAAATATATTAAATCTACTGAATTCATGCACAAGTCACTTACTTGTAATAAAGTTAACCACATATTTTCAGCAAAGACCCTCCTTGAAATTGACGACAAAAACACATCTCATATTTCCAATAGTTACAGATATTTTAGATAAATCAGAAATTGAGTTAGTGCAGGTTTATAATAGCTATACATCAAGTAAAAAGGGTATGGAATCAACCCCGATAGATATAGCATTGGATACTGTTGGTAATACATTATTAAACATTTAATCAAAAGTTAAAATACTTAAAGAATCGTTAGCAAAGGAACAGATGGGAATGTCCCGATGTTATTTTAGCAAAATAACTTCAAGGACTTCAAGTTTGCTCATCGTTGCTATAATTGTTATACTCATATTAGTCAGAAAACGTTTACAATGCATGTGCTTAAGCTGTAAGAGTGTACATAAACATAAGACGACAAATGAGAATAAAACTGACAATTCTCCTGAAAATAATATATAACCGGAGGCATTATAATTGGCTCAGATGCCTTCAATCCAGGCAACATTGACAATAAGCGGGAATGATAATCAAAAATTATATCCAAACTTACATATTATAGGGGAGACCCCATTGCAGATTTAGCGGGTGATCCTCTAAGCTAGTGGTCTCCAAACGTTTTTGACTGCGTACCCCCTAAGACTGAGAAAAATAAATGGCGCATACCCCCAACTGATTGAGCAGATATCTATTGTAATTAGAGTTTTAAAGAGGAAATAAGGCCTTATGTAATATCCAAAAAAGCTATAATTGAACATTATTTTTATTACAAACTAATATCCAAAAAAGCTATAATTGAACATTATTTTTATTATTAAAATAAGTGCATATTTATTTTTCTTATTAAATTTAACTGAAAGAATGGGCTTGGCATTTGTTTAATAATTTCTGAAAATGTTTGTTTGATGTTATCTGACACTGCAAAGGTCTGGTTCCAAGTTTAATTTATTTCGATATTTAGTTTTAATACTCGTTATTTCGATATTTAGTTTTAATACTCAGTGATCTAGCAGCTTGTAGAGATTACAAACAACATATAAAAAATGTTTTCACTGTACCCCCAGGTATCGTCTCGCGTATCCCCTGGGGTACGCGTACCACACTTTGGAGACCGCTACTCTAAGGTACACTATCATAGGTGATAAACAAAACTATATTTAAATCTGCATATTACACAGGAAACCCACTGTGGATTTAGCAGCGTCCCCTTTGTATATATCAGACCTTTTTTTTTTGGATATTTGTATAACGTAGTTAGAAATTTTATATAGCGTAGTTAGATAAAATTTACAGTTCGTAGTTTTGTATAATGTAGTTAGAAATTTTAACATAATGTAGTTAGAAAATTTCTAACTACTTTATGCTATGTTAGGTTAGAAGTGCATGTTTAATTCTTTATCCTTTATTTCGTATCAGTATTAGTGCAGTGTGTACTTCTTTATTTCCTGTAGTGACCATGACAACCGAAAGAGAGGACGAATTGGAGGTTCCCAAAACCGTTGGATTGACAGTAATATCTTCAGAATATGAATGCCAAATATGCCAAGTTTCTGTAGACCACCAGTTTGAACCTGTATGAAAAGACACCCAGTCTGCTCAGACTGTATAACCAAAATTGACAATTGTCCATCCTGTAGGGGCCCATTAGGGGATCCACAAGAATCTAATTTTAGATAAGTTTGCATTACTCATCATGTATCTATGTCTGTATACGCACAGCGGTTGTACCATTTCTGGCAAACTGGTTGATATTCTGAATCATGAGAGGATATGTCCCTTTTGCCCCTGCATTTGTCCCTACGAGGACTATGGTTGTGAATGTGGCTGAGTTCAGCCAATTTATAACTCATTTTCAGGCAAAACATCTGGATTTACTATTTGTCAAAAGTAAAAAGGTTACAATTTACATAACACATACTCATTTAATGACACCACATATGTGGATGCTAATGCTCTATTGCCACAGACACTATTTTTTTATCACTGTCCACAAATTAGAAGATGGACCCCTAGACCCCTATTTCGCTGTATCATTGGCTATGTAAGCTTTTATATGGAGTGACTTAATTAAAGCCTGGTACTCACATGTGATAAACATCAACAGAAACTGTCAATGAAAGTGCAACACAAATTGCCGTTCCACTGTCTTTCCATCTTCGTTTTAAAGTGTGTACTCACATGCGAAAAAGTTTGTTGACGGAACTCTACTGTCCGTCCTCTATCAACGGTGGGCCAAAATAAGAATATAAACACAGAGTGTGGTATCGGAGCGTTGCAGCTTTATATCACTTGAATTTTCCAAGTTTACTAATTATGATAACGATAAAAACCAAAGAAACGATGGTTCTGGATTCAGGATATATTTCGAAAGCGTTCTCAATTTGGTTTTTGCAAATAGCTTAGTTCCAGAATTATTAAACAGTTAAACATTAATTCATAAAATAAATTTATCATAATTAATTAATATCTGAAATGTTTCATATTTTAGCAATTGCAGGAAAGTAATCAAATTGCAAAATTTTGAGAGCGATTTGTAATTGCAGACATTTATAATAAAACGTATATTGTATAAATAAACTCCCATTTGTATTAATGGTATAACAATAAATCAGCTATATTCGAAGTGGAAAAAAGATATAATTTAATGGAAGTACTTTCGACTCATTAAGTCATCACAGCCATACATAAAATTTTATAATTAGAATACATCGTTTTTGGAATACCATGGTATGTCGTTCACAGTAGATTGAATTCAATCTACTGCAAAACTACTAGTCTAAAAAATCTGAAGATTATAGGTCGGGCGTCTACAGTATCCCTCTCCTGAATTTTGATGATAACCAATCTGAAATCTATATCGGAGCTACAGCTAGAAATTTTAAGGAGAGGCTTTTAGAGCACAAAGACAATATAACTAAAGGTGTCCTCAGCACCGCTTTGGCACAAAGAGCTTACGAAAAGGACACAGAAGTCCTCTGGAGTGACGCTCGTGTTATATGGAACATGCATGTTCGCAAGACATTGCCTGTGACGGAGAAGATTGAGATTTTAAGGAACAGCGAGACTAATAATGTTATTAATATCCAGCAAGTTGATGGATTGAGTGCAGCATGGAGATATACTTTACGCAATAATTTCTAATAATTTTTATTTTTATTTGCCTTTCCTATTATTTATGTGTATTTTTCAGTTGTATATAACAGAATACAAGGAATTAGAATAGAACAAAGGAATTTTTTATTTGCTCTCCCTTTTATCTGTGTGTATTTTTTTAGTACTCCCGCCCTATTTACGAACCATTTTTAATCTCATGTTATGTATAATTATGCAGTTTATGTTTAATGTTAATTTTAGAATTTTGAATTTATTCTTATGTTCTATTTTGAAATGTTAATTTTAAATTTTAGAAAATTCCTCTATTCTATTTTAATTCCTTGTATTCTGTTATATAAACTGATGATGGTATCATCGATACTGAAAGTGTTTTTGTCTTATTAAACTGTGTTACTTGCCACTGCTTATTGTGCTTTATTTGGACTTTGATATTAAAGGTCAAGCAGTTTTGGTGATTTCTCTTTTTATTAAATATAAAATGTTTTTTAAATTTGCTTTTAGTGATTTTTGTATGTATGTTTTATCTATGCAAATGTATATTAATATGTATGCATGTTTTTAGATTTGTTTAAACATATATATAATATAAAAATACATTACTGTATAAAAATTTATATTTTTAGCCTTCACTTTCTTCCTATTCTCGCTTAGTTATTCACGATATACCAGTACGTATAATACCAGTTCGATTTTGGGATGAATTACAAGAACCAGAAATGCTGCAATTTGATGTAAGTAATTCTTTTTTAATTCATATAAATGCCAAAGTAAAAAGAAATGTTACAAATACAGGAATATTCCTGAAATAATAAACAATACAATATTTGTATTAATATATAGTACAGGTGCTCCATATTTTATGATCATTTGACTTATGTTAATTCAATCTTGTGATTGCCCTTAAAATATTTTAAAGGCTATTTTCACAGTATATTGGTTAGAAATGATTTTTCTGTTTTATTAAAAATTTAGATTTTATCGATGACTACATGATAAACCAATCATTGGAGGACTGAGTTAAATTCTGATTTTATTATCTTGGAAGCCAGGTTCAAATCCAGATTTTACCATCTTGGAGGAACCAGTCTTCCATTTTCTACCACTATTTCTAAAATTATTACCATTGTGGTCATTTTTGATTTAGGATAGGGTTATCAAAACATAACCCACATCATAAATAGAGAAGCACTTGTATGATATTGTATACTATTTCTAAAATTATTACCATTGTGGTCATTTTTGATTTAGGATAGGGTTATCAAAATATAACCCACATCATAAATAGAGAAGCACTTATATGATATTGTGACTAAAATGATATTGTCAATGTTAGTGTTTGTACTTTATAATTTTCTAACAAAATTGCAATTATAATTCACATATTTTATCAACATTACACTTGCTATGGCAAAAGTTAATCCTGAATTATCTTATCAACTTCTTAAATTGATCTCTTGTGATAGTTCACACTTCAAACATTGTTAATTCTGAGAGAATCAAGTTTAATCAAAGATAACTTATCAGACAGGTTCTCCAGTCCCAATTAATACATTATAGCAAAGTATAGCTGTATATATCTCTTTTGATGTGTAATTAGTACATATCACATGGAAAATTAAGAAAAAATTTTGCAAAAATTTCATGTATAAATAAGCCGTAATAAAAAAGTACAGGTGTCAATTATTTATTAATTCAAAAAAACATATTCTTACACCATAAAATGGTCCATTTATCTGTTTTTGTTCACAATGAATCAATTTTTATATTAAATTATTATAATATATATGCACATATATGATAAAATAAGAATAATATAAAGGGGAAAAGGGTATATAAATAAGAATAATATAAAGAATGTTCCCTAATAGTTGGACAAAATCAAACCATGAACTTCTTGCATCAAACTAATGAAAAAACTTCTTACAAACATAAGCTCAAAAATGCCACATTTAAGAGAAATATGTATATTTTTATAGTATAATTTTTCAAAGATTTTAAAATAAACATGTTTAATTAATAAAGTAAATTTAAAACCAAAATTGACATTGTAGTCTAAGATAGAAAAATGTAAAAAAATATTAAACTATAATGTCAATCTTGTTTTTAAAGTTACTTTATTAATTAATCACCTTTTTTTTTTTTTTTGAAAAAGCGCTACTATAAAAATGTGCATATTTCTTTTAAATGTAGCATTTTTAGGCACTTAATTACAAGAACTTTTTCATTATTTTGATGTAAAAAATTTATACTTAGATTTTGTCCTAATCATTAGGGGATATTCTGTATATATATATCTGATCGAAAACAAATACTAAAAATCTACAAATAATTAAATTTTATCATATACTAAACATAACATTGAAAATTGAATTTTAATAATAATGTTTTTTAATTAGTATGAAATAAATTATTGAATTTATATATTATATGAAAACATAGTTAGTAGTGAAAAAATAAAATTTAAATAACAAATTAATGCTAAATACATATATAAAATTTAAATTATTCTAATTTATAATTCTATATAAACTTTTCTAAATTTAAAAATAACTAAATAAGTTTAAATAAATATTTTATACAATATTGTATTTTAGTTTTATAATTCCTTATAAAAAAATTAAATATTTTTGTAGGTTTCTATTTATATGCCACCATTAAAGACTGTTAGAAACATTATTGATCGAATGAAAAATTTGGATTCTTTTGTGGTTTGTATTTTTTTTATAGTTAATTTATCACATCAAACTAACAAGCTACAAGCCAAATATTCTCAAATTACTCCCTCCTAATGGCCAATTTATCTTTTTTGTTGTGTTGGTAGGAATCTCCATAAACTATACCATGCTGTTAGGGGAAGGATATAATAGATTTGTGACAATAAATGATATAAGGGGAGTCATGCAAATTGTTACATCACTCTGCAAAGATGGTGAAAGTGTTATACTCTAGCACATTTAGCAAGTTAATACTTTAATCCTAAAAAACATCTTAATAATATTTTTGATCATTTTCTATTCTTCAATTACAAAACTTTTCAAAAATTACAAAGTTTTAACAATCATTATAACATGGTTGTTATTGTAATGCATTTACATTTCAAAGAGTATTATAATGTTTGACATTCTAAAATCTCATATTTTGTAATTGAAGAGGGCTAGAAAATGGCTGAAGATATTTAGATATTATTTTTTAAAATTAAAATATTAACCTACTAAATATGCTAGAATATGATTTTTAAAAATATCTTTATTTTGAACTTTAAAAAATAGCATGATTTAATCTGTTGTGACTAACGAGTAAATAAAATTGTTTTTAAAACATTGAAAAAGTCTCTCTACAACTGGAAATTGAAGTTCTAACAATTGATCTTCAAAATTTTACCAATGATTATCATAGTACAATACTTTATATAGATTTTCCAATTTTTATTGATTGGATCTTATTCTGGAATAAAAAATCCAAAATATATTTTCTTATTTAAATGTTTTCATGGGCATCATATTGCCTGCAAGTTAGATATTTGGCTGACAGGTTATATTAATACAATATATTGTTATATATCAAGAGTTGCAAACTCAGATCACTTAAAGGCAACACAATATCAAAAGGACCCTACTAAAGAAGAAAGCATGCCAAGAGGATATCTAAACATTAAAATTAGTTGCATTCTCAATTTGTTTTAAAACCCTTTACACAATAGTTCTGTTTTAAAGGAAAATAGAATTTGAAAATAGATACATTCTATAAATAAAATGAAGAAAACAGATAAAATTCAATTTATTTGATTTATTATTCAAATTAACAATGTATTGCTGTATTATTCTATTTACAAATGATGATAGTAATCAAATTTTGTAAAATACATGATTATTAAAAAGTGTTTATGCATTTTAGTGTGGCCATTCTAAAAACTGGTGGGGCTGCATATAGCATGTGCCTGTAGGCTACATGTTTGGCATGCCTATTATATATTATTGCTTACCATTCTAAAAACTGGTGGGGCTGCATATAGCATGTGCCTGTAGGCTACATGTTTGGCATGCTTATTATATATTATTGCTTACTCTAATTACAAAGTAAAATTTCTTTAGATTAATTCATAATGCGCAGTTGTTCATACATAATTATTATTTTAGGATATCTGTTTAGAACATTACATGTGATATTTATAGATGAAATTGTTATTCTGAAAGAACAGAATTTTGTGACTAACAACTTCATTGTTCTATTATTATACATGTTATCTGCTCTTATTGTTTATTTTAAAACAAATTATTTTCAATAATTTAGCATATGCTTAATATAATATAATATATATATATGCTTTATAAAAGCTATTTGCTTTAAAATAGTATAAATACAAGAGAGCTGTGCAATTTTCCATTCACTATTGGAATTGTATAATGGCTTTAACAGCCTAGGGAGAAATATATTTTGAAGATTTCATGAAAAAATTTAACTAAGGTAGTCAGAAATATAAATTATTATGTTAATACATGTGAAATTATGAATTTATTAAAAATAAGTCAGGTTTAATGGCATGCACGATGAATTTTTGGCCATTGATTATAATGTTAAAGAATAAAATTTTAAAAATCACAAAATTTAATGTGTGTTTTATTCTTTGCTTTTATTAACAAAAATTATTTTGTAAAATTTAAGACTTTATCGGCAAGTCCTGAAGGAATATTGATATTACAAGTTGAAAATGATATTGTGACTGTCAAAACACGATTTACAAATTTAGAAGTTCCAACTGGAAGTAAGATTGTTTTTATTATTTATTCATGGTTATATTAACGACTTTTGTAAAAATAAAAATAATTTGAATATATTTTAGCTGGTCATAATGAAGACAGAGATCTTGAATTTCCTGCTGAAGTTAGAGTTAATATTAAAAAACTAAATCAATTTTTATTTGGTCAGCAAGTTAATCCACTTCGTGTAATATGCAGTAAGTCTATAATTATTAAATATTTTTTATAATAAAATTAAATAAT
>AYEL01060160.1:0-33566 GCA_000484575.1 Olivierus martensii | reverse complement strand
GAAATTACTTATTTATATTATATAATTTTAATTTATCCTAATAAAAATCATTGAAATACAGTCAACTCCATAAAATTTTCTTAACTTTAAATTTAGAAAGATTTCTATTATTCTAAGAAATTTTAATTAATTAATTCTTAAAATTATTAATAGAAATATTAGTGCATCAAAGTATTCAGTGCTTTAAAACATCAAATTAAAAAATTTATTAAAAAATAATGAAGTCTAATACCTTGAGACAATAAAACTCTGTTGTCACCTTTTTCATTTTCTGATTCTCATCAGTGATGATTTTAGTCTGTTTAATTAAATTATGAACTAATATTAGTTATATTAATATTTGAACAAATTTTTCATTAACAGGAAAAAATTTAGTTATTTGCTTGTTAATTGTTAGCTTTATTAAAATTTAGTAGTAATAGATAGAAAATTTTGTTAAAACCCCAATTTTAAGTTACTTTTTTATGTTATATATATTATTTATGCCAATATATTTATGATTTTATAAAATAGATTTATGCATCATCTTAAAAGGTATAATATGTAAAATTAACATGTAAATTAGGAGTTGACTGTACTTAAAAATAAATTTTTATTAAAATTATTTTATTTTTAAAATATTTCTGGAAAGTACTAATTGTATACTTTCCAAATATGTTCATTATTTCAAAATGATTAAAGTTCACAATTAAAACATATATATCAACAATTTGGAGCAGGACTCAAATTTTGACTGTTTTCAAACCTTAAATCTCCTTTCTGATAATCCAATTTTAGGATCCCCATAACTTTAGAATTTCTATTATAGGGAAATTTGTAAGTTTAAATGTCTGACATTATTACATAGATAAAGTTCTATAGGTTTAATCAATCTTATTCAAAATGTACTTTAAAGGTTTGAAAGTTTACTGAATTTTATAAAAATCAATCATACACACAAAGTTTATAAAAATAAAACTTTGATATTCAGAATTTGAATATTTATCAATTTTTTAAATGGCTGATTCTATAATATTTAGCTTGATCTGTCAAAAAAAATAATGTAATCATTAAGTTACAAATGAAAACATTAACAAATTTAGAACTAGTGAATAAATTGTCAAAAATAAGCAATACTGATAAGGAGAAAAAATTTTGAATAATAAAGTTAATTTATTCAAATATTTATCACTACGTCAATTAGTAGTCAAATACTTTAATAGAAGCATTTTCAATGCATCTGACACCTTCCTCAACTTCTATATATATAATTATGTTGTGAAATTTTATATATATATATATATATATAAAATTTCACAACATTTTCAATGGGGTTTAGTAATATATATAAATTAGAATATTTTAATTTTAATATACATTATCTTCAATGCCTCTGGCAAAATTATTAAAAAAAAGTTAAAATCAAATATGATTCTTGTCAAAACATATTAGAGATAAAACTGCAAGTACTATTGACCAATAGAAAAAAATTCTTTACATGAAACTAAGGAAGATTGAAGTGCATTGAAAATATTTCAGTTAATATATAAGTGTTTGAGTGTTAAAGGGCTTAGTAATTAGCATTTGTGTTTGAGCAGTTTTAGTGAATAATATACAACAGTAAAACCCTGGTTATCCACATTCCTGTTATCTGTTGGTATCCATTATCAACTGTATTTATTAGTATTTTTAAAAGTTTTTTTATAAGGTTTATTTTTAATTATTTTATTAGTATCTGGATGAAAATTAATCAGATATGTGTGAAAATTAAGTTATTTTGCAGTAGATTTAAATAAGTTAAATTATATAGTATTTGTAATTATTGGCAGTTTTCAAATATTGGTGGATAGGCTTGAAACATACTGGGGGGAACTTCCATAGATACAGGGGATTTTACTGCTTATTAATTAATTCAACAAACATAGTGATTTATTTAACACTGATTTGTAAGTGATACAATTCAATGTTAAATAAATCACTATTTTGAAAAAATAAAAAATAAAGTCAAAATAACCTGTTTTAATCAACAAATCAAATACAATCAATAAATTTATTAATCCAGATAATAATTAAACTTAATAAATAAATTAATCTAATGTCTCCACTTCCAATATGAAAAAAATTAAATTGGTCAAATTCACACAAAATATTGAAAGTTATTATAAATCTTGAATCTACATGTTATGGAGTCAAGCCAACAATGGTTTAAATCAGGGGTGGGCAACCTTCTTTATCTTTTACAATATATAATAAAATAATAATAATAATAATATTTCTATAATAATTATTTATTACTATATTTTAAAAAAATGTTAGCAAAATATTGTAAAAGATAATATATTTTAGGATGTTTTTGTTAAAATACCTTGATTAGAACTATATACAACTGCAATATTTACTTCTATAAAAATAGTATATTTATAAAATAATTTGTCACTTTTTATACAAAAATGTATAAAATAATTATTATTAGTTTCAGAAATAATATAGCAATGTCTTTTTTACATTTGAATCTGAAGATATAATCATGATTATAATTTATCCACTACCAAGGTAAAATCTTTATATGGCATCAATTTAAATAGAAATATATAATAATAATAATAATAATATAGAAACAAATGTTTCATATTCTAATCAAACTAATTTATCATCTTCAATTTGCATTAAAGTATCAATAATATAAAAATGATCCCAATAATGATATTAAAATCATCTATATTATAAACATGCTATCAATTTTTGGAAACTGTGATTTGATCATAATATAATAAAATTTAGAACTGGAATTTAAATGCATAATATTCCAAATATTTTAAGTATTATTATTTCAAATACATTATAAATAAAAATAAACTGCAATTTCTAATATTTTATATAAATTTTAATATATATAATATCTAATCATTTTAAGATATTTATTAATTTTGTCAAACAACAAATCTAATAAAACTAATTTTTTTTGCAATTTCAAAATATTAAATTTTCATTTTAATCATCATTTAAGACTCAAACTAGATATTTGCCATCAAATATCTAGTTTGAGTGTTATCACTCACACATTAGCTTGGATTGTGTTTGTGCATTACTATTTGTAATTTATACTGATTCCATTGAGTAAGTGATGTATTTAATAATTACAAGCAAATTGAGAAACATTTGGCCTACTGAAATATTTGCAATTTGCATGTCATGTTAACACTATACATGGGTGAGTGATAGCATTTAAACTAGATTCTTGCCAATTTTATTTTTTATTTTTTTTCTAGAGCTGCTTTTGAGAAATGACTTTTACATACAGAAGAGAATAAATTAATTTTATTATATCCAATAATCACCCTAAGACATCAATTATATTGAATTTTTATAATAATTATATATTTATTATTATAATGGATGATTATATAGATATATATATTTATATATTTATAATTATTGATTTATAGATATATTGATGATATATAAAATTATTAAAAATCAGAACCAAACTAAAGTAAATGAAATAAAATCAAAACACAAAGTTTCATTATATTTGACTGAGAGGAAACCAGCTATTTGCAATCACTCCATTGCAAATCTGTGTCATAAATAAGAAAATGTCAATAATCAATCTGTATTTGCTAATTACAGAATTTTTTTACAGAATTCCGATACATATTACAAATCTGTATGTTTTCATACAACTTGATCAGAAACATCAGGAATGATTGCATTTGCATATGAAAAATGTAATAAACATTAAATAGGAGAAAATAAACCAAGCACTAAGTAGCAAAAATAAGTTTATTTATTTACAATTCAAAATATTTTCGACCATGTTTTGGTCATCATCAGCAAAAATTACTAAAATGAACTTACATAGAATAGAATGATTATAGAATGGAATAGCGCATATACTTTTAAAATTAAAAACACAATGTTTAACTTTAAAAGTATATGCGCTATTCCATTCTATAATCATTCTATTATTCTATGTAAGTTCGTTTTAGTAATTTTCGCTGATGATGACCAAAACATGGTCGAAAATGTTTTGAATTGTAAATAAATAAACGTATTTCTGCTACATAGTGCTTGATTTATTTTCTCCTATTTATATTGAAGATAGCAGTTATATCTTCAATATAACTGCTATCTTACAAAATAAGATAGTGTCTTATTTTGTAATAAACATTATTTCTAAATTCTCTATGGATCACATACAGCTTTTTGTAATAAACTGTTAAAAATAATAAATAAAAAGTTTTTACTAATAACAATTACATTTTCAAATTGTATTTTAAAATCTTGGAATGATCCAGCGAAAAATGTAGAATATTACAAAATAAACCAAATAATCCTGAACTAGTCAAGTTTTATCCATGTAGGTCCAATAGATTGTATAGATCATAACAAAATGAGGCAATGGTCCCATTCATTAACTATCTAACATAGTCATTCTCAACCTTTTCTCTGTTGAGGAACACATTTTAATATTTTAAAATTTGACAGCATACCTAAGTATTTTTAATTATTATTTAGATTTAACAATGAATTTTTATTAACAGATTACTGTATTTATTCTTATTTATTACATTCAAATTACAGAAATACTCATACATGGAATCTTTAAATTGCAGCCTTTATTAAGTTATAATGCCACCTGCGAATTTTGTCTTTTTAAAAAAAGAAACTTTTAATTTTAATTTAATTTTTATTCCTTAATTTTTAAATTTTTAATAACGGCAAAAATTTTCACTATCGCAAAAATTCAAGGGATAGATTTTTCTAATGATACCCTATTTATAGGAATCAGTGCAGTAGTTCGACTGCAAAAGAGATATCCAGCCAATCACATTTCACTCTTAATATATAAGCTTCATACAATTACATAAATACAATTCATTCTTAATTTTTCGCGGCACACCTTCGAAGGTTTGGCGGCACACTAGTGTGCCGGGGCACAGTGGTTGAGAACCACTGGTATAGATGTATGATCCAATAAATGGTGGCACTGTAATGTAATTGATAAAATAAATCAAAAAGCCTAAAAGCACTATTAGCAAGGAGATATTTATTGATATAAAACGTTTTCAGTATACAGCTTTGTTTACATTAAGAACACAAGAAAAATGTTCTTGTGTTCTTAATGTAAACAAACTGTATACTGAAGAGGGACCGAGAAAGCCTCCGAAAAACGTTTTATATCAATAAATATCTCCTTGCTAATAGTGCTTTTAGCTTTTTGATTTACAAGTAAGGCAAGTGGTTTTATATGAATGATTGATAAAATAATTATTAATTTAGTAGTTAGTTCAAGATTATTTGGTTTATTTTGTTATATACTGCATTTTTTGCTGGATCATTCCAAGATTTTAAATTACAATTTGAAAATGTAATTGTTATTAGTAAAAACTTTTTATTTATTATTTTTAACAGTAGGACATCTATTAGACTGTAGGTCCAATAGATTATATTAGTGGTTTTCTGAAGATCCATGGTATTCATGGATCTATCATTGAATCAGATCCCTGATTACCAGAAGATCCTCATTCAACTCCATTGAATCAGAATTATGGATCTGATTCAATGGTTACCTGAAGATCAGGTAACCATTGATCTGGTTCAATGGATCAACTCCAGGCCAAGGCAAATTTTTAATTTCGGGAAATTAGTAAAAATTATAGCTAAATCATTAAATAAGAGATGGTGCCACCTTAGTCTAAATTTAAATAATTATTAATTCAATAGATAATGGCACCAAGCATATTCAATAAAATAATTATTAATTTGGCAGTTTAATTCTAAAATAGTTCATTAGGGATAAAATTTGGCTAAGTTTAAGATTATTTGGTTTAAAAATATCCCGTAAGGTTGAATTATATTATATTACAAAATATTATGTTATCAGTAGAATGCTGAATTAGTAGTAGTTGTTACAAAATGGTGTAACTTTCACCTTCTGTTAAAACTTTTGCTTTTAAAAAGTAAAGTTTTAGCAGGCAGCCAGAATTTAACTCAAAGATACTTCTAATTTTTATTTTCTTTAAAATATATCAACTTATATTAGAATTATTATTATATTTTCTGTTAGATTCTGTTAGACAAAGTTCTGTCTGTGGAAGACAAAATAGGAACTATCTTTTCCATTCTCTGGGATTTGTCAAAAAGGTTAAGGAGAAGAGGGAGAAACTGTAGTAAGAAAAATAAAAAACATCCCAATGGTAATATTTAGTAACAGTGAAAATAAATTCTTAAAGACACAAACAATTATCAGTTTTCCTGGCTAAAATTTCTGAATTTTAATTTTATTCTGTAAAATATGACAGATTGTAAAGTATTAGATTTTGAAAAGTTTACTATATAACATTTGTACTATTAATTAGATAATGCAAATAATTCCATAAGATATACAGATAATCTTCAATTTATGACCACTCATACTTATGATGGTGACAAAATCCATTAATTCTATGATTGGTCAATACAATTCAATGGGTTCAAGTCCTGACCTAATGATAGGAAATATGGAAGATGTTCTTTTTTTGTGTCTGATTCTTGTAATTTTGTGTTCTTTATGTTTATTAAGGCAATGTATAGCATCCTAATAAATATTAGAAGTAAGAAATCCATAAATTTGGGCATTTTCAACTTCTGACCATTCTAACTTATGACAGTGAAGTTTGAAACCAAACCCCATTGTAAGTTGAGGATTATCTGTATTGCATATTAGACAGCTACATAATTTTATTTTCAAAAACTCTTCTATATGTAATTTTTTAATTTTAGATGCCATAAGAGATTTGTTTCACTTTGACAATATTTTTTTTCTATATTATAATAAAGAAATTATTTCTGCATTATTTACACTCATTTTTGAAAAAAATTTGAATAAATATGATTGTACAGTTATAAAATAACTGTGTTAAAATAAGTGTGTAAGCATCCCAATATAATCTTACTATATGGCAATAAAATTATAAATTTTTTTACTTCTATGAGAAAAACATTAGATAGCAACTGTTATAAAAAAAAAACTTTTATTAAAGTTTTAGGAAATATCCTTATATAATATAATAATATAATATATGAATGGAACATGGGATTTAATTTGGATGAAATAATTCTATTCTGTAAAACTTTTATTATGATTTAAATAAATAAAAATTATAATTGTAGATTAAACAAAAATATTAAAAATTTTCATTTAAAGGCTATAGCATTCAATTACCTATCGTTTATTCCAGAATTCCAACCTGCCAAATCAAAAAAATAATGAAATTAATAATGAAATCATTTATTAATTATAAATGATATGAATTTATTAATTATAAATAATTAATTATTAATAATGAAATCATTTCCCTTTGGCAAGAGGAGTGGGAGAACGGCTCGACTGGCAGACATGCTTTCAAATTTATTCTCGACTGCAATTATTTCCGTCCTTCGCATACTCTGACTCAGGTAATTACGGGACATGGCAACTTCAAAACCTAACTCGAAAGGTTTAATATCTTAAATGATAACAGCTGCGACTGCGGTATCAACACATCTCAAACTGTGAACCATTTTTCTTTTCTATTGCCTGCATTTTTGTACCCAAAGAACTTCTCTAGAACGAAGTGCGGTTATGTCTGGCTTCAACTGGCCTTGCAAAGAAGAAAACTTTATCACAAATAAGTCATTATTCCACTCTCTCCTGAACTATATTGCGGAAACTGGTGCTTTAGTCCCATACTCTTCCCAAATTACCAGCGGAATCTCCATCAGCTAACTAGTCTGTTGTTCCCTGTGGTTTCCTTCGTTCAATTATATTTCTTTGATCTTACCTACGTGCTCTTGGTAGTGCTACTCTGCTGTGTGTTCCTGCTGTCATTTGAACCCTCACCTTATAAACATTCTCAGTGTTTTAATACCTCAGCGAATATGAACTGCGACTTCCTCGCCCACGGTGACTTTTGTGCATTTTTCGTGCAGTTACTACTACGATTGATTGACTGAATATGCTGACGGTTTGGAAGGTTTCCTCTAATTTTTTCTGGACTGATAGTTGTGTTCCAGCCGTGAATCTTCTGCATTCTCAATGGATGTACTGCTCCGGACTGCCACTTTACGTCTTCTTCGGACTTTCTTTTTTGTTTATTTTATTCTTATATATTTAGTCTAATGTTATGTTATAGTATGGTTTGTTTTATATTTATTATGTTATTGTGAACTATGTTACAGCCATACAGCTTGAAACTTATTACGAAATTATGCCCTCACTCCTCAAGTGACCTATCACACTTCTTCTGATAGGAATTCTATTCTTTTCTCGCACTTTCCTCTTACTAACTCTTCTCACTTCTTTTCAATCCTATTGGGTCAAACCTCTGAGTATGCCCTTCTATCATCTTTCATCCCTGTATCCCTGTTAGAAGGACAACGGAATTTACAATTTTGTACTGAAGATGAAGGAACATTCGGCTGGAATCATAAAGCATAGCCCGGAAGTTTAATTCTACAGTGAGAGATAACTCATTAAAAGTTAAAAATTATGTTATAATTTGAAAAAAGGCAGATGAATGCACACTTCTGGGTTATGAAAAATGGATAGCGAAGATGTGAAGATCGCTAATTATAGAGAAAATATTAGTAAGAGATTTTAAGAAAATTAATTTATGGAGTCAAAGGAAGACGAATAAGTTAGGTTGAGAACGGATTGGCAAGATTTGCACTGAAGAATATTGAGAATTCGGCATGAATTATGATGCGTAGCCCGGAAGTCAACAGTGAGAGATAACCGATTACGTAACAAAATGAAAAGAAGGCATATGACTGTCCACTTTTGGGTTGTGTAGAATATGGTGCCTGGCACTGACGGTCGCTAGATGTGACGAAAATATCTGGAAGAGAATTTAAGAAAATTACGTATGGAGGGAAGGGAAGATGGAGATGTTAAGAGGAGTACAGATTGCCAAGTTTTGTCCTGAAGATGATCGAATATTTGGAGAATCCTAAAATTGAATTATATTAGCTCAATTTTCTTAATTATTTAATGATGAACAAGCAATCAATGGCATCACACTTTTAAAAGACTTTCAGTCATGTCAATTTTAGTTTTAGCTATTTTAGTTTAAAGTTTTGCTTTGTGATTGTATTTTAAAGTTATTTTTTGGTTCGTGATACACACCTGTTTCAGTGATTGTGTGACCGTTGTTGTGAGATTCTGTTTTAATTTTATTTTATTTTTATTTTATTTGCATTTGTGAAATCAGTGAGAAAAAACGTAAAATAGAAAATGAAAATCAAGTATATAAGGAGCGGTTGGAAAATGATTTTTTCATAACAAATAACACGGTTAAAGTGCTTTGTCTTTCTAAAAGTTTTGTGATTTTGGTTGGAAATTAATATCAATGTTTGGTAGTACTTGTTTGTGTGTGAAAGTGCATTTTCTAACATGAAGATAGTTAAGAATCGATTCGGAACCTGCCTTGGAGATTTTTGTCTTTTTACATATTCTGCGGCTAGCTACAACAGGAATGGTTGTAAATATCCAATCCTTGTAAATACTGCTGCCCGCCCTCATTTATCACATTGAATAGGTACATACATATTTTTTTTTTTTAATATTTTTTAACTGTGTTTTGTAAATACTGCTGCCCGCCCTCATTTATCACATTGAATAGGTACATACATATTTTTTTTGTTTTAATATTTTTTAACTGTGTATATTTTATAACTTTTTGTTAACATGTAACATGTTTATTGGATGCAATCTAGCAAATATAATTTTGTAATAAGGTTTGTTAATCTGGAAATAAAATTTTTTTCCAAAAAGCGTTATATTTTTGCGTACCATTAGTTGAGACAATAGTATATCAAATACAAAGCCTTTCCTCCTTTTTTGCAACTGCAGCCCTCCATATCTCTAGTAAACACGGTTATGGCACTCGGATTCATTACAGCACAGCACTGACAGCACTGGTCTAAATCATGAATTATGCTTTATGTGATATGATTGAATGAAAAGTTTAAGAGAGAATGAAAAGATTGCAGTTGAATACCAATGCCCTTGACTAAGTTTTACGATTACTGGACCGGGAAAATCACTGTTTTCAAGTGGAAAACTGAACTTAGAGGAATTTATGAAATTAAAGTGAAGAGAACAGAGAGGAGGGGAAGATAAGAAGAAAATAGATTGTCTAGACTTGAGTTAAGGTGGTTCGATTAGCCCGTCGAGAATGAAGTTGCTTATCAGAGTAGAAGAATTCTATAGTAAGAGAGATGACATTTAATAAAATGTCGATTAGCCCGTCGAGAATGAAGTTGCTTATCAGAGTAGAAGAATTCTATAGTAAGAGAAATGACATTTAATAAAATGGACAGAGTAAGATGATAAGATGATAGTTGAATGCCCAAGACCAGGGCTAAGCAGTACGATTAACTGGCTGGTGGAAGGCACTACTTTACGGAGAAAATAGAATATTTAGAAATTGATAAGATTTCACTGGAACTGGCCTAACCCGGTGGGATTAGCTGTTGACGAAAGGCGTTATTTAGCTTTTAATATTTAAGCCCATAATGAAAATGAAATAATTTCACTGGAACTGGCCTAACCCGGTGGGATTAGCTGTTGACGAAAGGCGTTATTTAGCCTTTAATATTTAAGCCCATAATGAAAATGAAGTTAATACGACAGAATATGGACCATAACAGTATAATTCCGAGCTTTGAACCTGGATGGGAGATTTTTTTTTGTTGAATTTAGGATTCTATTATAGGTCTCTTCCATAACAGTATAATTCCGAGCTTTGAACCTGGATGGGAGATTTTTTTTTGTTGAATTTAATTAGGATTCTATTATAGGTTTCTATCGGGTGTTGGTTATGCAGGTTTTTTAAGAATTTTTGTTTTACTTAGAATATCTTTCACTTTATATAACTGATAAACAGAAAGATAGTCTCTTTGATTATTAATCTTTCGTTTAAAGTTTGTAGTTTCCTTTTAAATTTTAGATGTTTAGAATTTCCATTAATACAATGCAATCTATTAGATTTTGTAGCCTTATTGGTTTATGTAAGTTGTTAAACGGATATTTATTTTGATTTTATTTATAATTCAGTGATAGTCTTATTTATTTCGTAAATTTAGTCCATATCTTCCTTCCAGAAGAAAACGAAATAAGAAACCTTAACTGGAAAATTATTGTAACTATTGTGAGAAGTTTAAAACTCATGTTTTATAGAAATATTGTAATCTATTAATTGTTTTTCTAGGTTTATTTATTTATTTATTTTACTTGCTGTTTTTCTCTGCTTACTGTATGTGTCTCATTTCGGATTATTCCGGATGTGTCTCATTTTCTATTCCCGTTTTTGAATTATTGTAGATTAAGTGCAGAAAGGTAGAACAATTAAAATATAACTTGAGTATGGCGTTCCTAAGACAACTGTGGTAACGTTTTGCTACAAGAGAGATTATGGGTGCTAGGGTGTCTGCTGCAATGCTTCATTTCAACATCCAAGGATTAATATTGGGTGTCTGCTGGAAGACTTCATTCCAACATCCAATAATAAATTGTGTAGTCTGCTGGAAGACTTCATTCCAACATCTAAGGGCTAATAAATTATGTGTGAATAGTGTATTTTGTAATTTAGTGTGTTATACAATAGTAAAACACATAATAGTGTATTTTATAATTTAGTGTGTTATACAATAGTAAAACACATATCTAGTGTATTTTGTAATTTAGTGTGTTATACAATAGTAAAACACACATATAATAAAGTAAATAATATAGTGTGTCTCTCTCACCTCACCCGTTAGGGAAGTAGGTTGGGGACCGATAACATAGTCTTATATGTCTATTTTACATAGTCTTATATGGGAAATGTTGTCACGCAATTCGACAATTTCTCAATTCGACATTACTTCGGCGACGGATTAGGCTGGATTCACACTGTTACACACTCCACAAGTGATGTAAACCATGTTTGTTAAACTGTTTGTAAATTCACCAGTGACTTCACTGGTGTATTCAACACTAGGGCTGGATTCACACTGGCCTTGCGACTGCGATCTCGACCACAACCGCGACCGTTGCTATAGAAACAATACCATCAGGCCTCGCTTCACGGCTTTTCATTGCGACCACGACAATATTCAACTTGCTGAATATTGTCTTGGTCGCAGCGGCTACGTCATTACGATAAACAATAGAAAGGAGACATTTGACCATCAGTTACGAGCTGTATGCTACATCAGCTCTTATTGGCTGTTGTTTCCGCAGTTGCTATTGGTTGATTCGAAAAATCGTGAAGCCGGTCGTGATCAATGTGCATGTATTCTCGCAAGTTGTCAGTCATAGTCGTAGTCTTAGACGTAGTCTCAGACCAGTGTGAATCCAGCCTTAGTGTCGAATCGCGAGGCACCACTGTATCAGCATGAATTTAGAAATTTTTGTAATTTGCATGAAAAATTATTTAAAATCAATACAACTATTTTTATTCATATCATGCTAAAGTAAATTTAGACAGTTTTTATTTTTCAAAGTGAAAAATTTTTCAAACTTTGAGCACAAGAAATTTGAAGAGATCGATATTTAAAGCTTTAGTTCACATGATGAATCATTACATAGTTAATAATAATAAGGGAGCATATATAAACTACGTTACGCTGTTAGGGAGAGGAGGTAATACATTTCTGAAGATAAATGAGAGAGGGAGGTGACACGCAAATTGTGACGTCACAATGTAAAAATGGTTTTGCATTTCTAAAATTAAAATTATTTTAATAAAACATTTATGCTTGCTTCTTCGAAAAAGAAGACTGTAATGTAAAATATTTATAAATACTGTATGTGTGTTATAAAATGCAAGACACATTTCTGATTCTAAGACAGGGATGTCAAACTGGCGGCCCTCAACGCTCTTAACTAAAATGAGAATGATATCTTGTATGAGATAATATGAGGAAGTAATTGTCGCTTCGTAGCTATGTCATATATTATGATACACTAGTTTGATTTTAATGAAATATAATTGTATTAGTTTTTTTCATTTAGCGTTATCAGACGTATACGTACAGATGACACTGATCTTTCAGATCGGTGACACAAACTATGTGCTTTCCTGTAAAGACAACATCGTTTTGTGCGAAATTTCTTACAAAAAAAAAAAAACCCATAAATGAAAATTTTTATTTTTTTGGATAGACAAATACAAAGTTCCAAACAATTCCGCTTTGAAGGACATGTATAAAGAATGCGACAACGGGCTTGTTAAAGATTTCTTGTGTTATTAACTTATTTAAAAAATGTTAATAGTTATGGATATTTGAATTTATAAAATTTTAATGGACGCTTTTGTTTTTGTACAGAAAATGTGACTTTTAACGTTTAATAGAAAATTAAAAATTCATAGCGAGGAATTGAATTTAATTAAAATGTAAATTATGCTGGTAATTATATATTTTTGTAATATATTTGATTATACAATCCTTTTAATTATTCTATCTATATTTTTGAATTCTTACTTCAAAATGTAATTTAAAAAAAAATTAAATGTGATGTGGCCCGCGGCATCTTATTGGCTTATTAAATGGCCCTTCAATTAAAATGAGTTTGACACAGCCTGCTATATAGTGCATATTATTCTCTAAAACGGCTATCTGGAATGCATTCAATTGTATAAAATACTAATGTGAAACGTATTCTATGTATACTGGTGCGAAATTTATGTGGATATATATTAATTATTCACAGAAAATTAGGAAGCAAAAATATTCTGTGATGATAAAGTCATATTCTGTTCTGTAAAAGAAGAAAACTCGATTATAATTATAATTTGTCAATATTTATTGTATTTATATATAAATTCTGTGTACCAGAGCCCCTTCAGCCATTAATTTAAAATACTGAATATTTAAATTAATGTTTCCGCTTCCCGGGACGAGGACCCAGGGGATGGATTTCTAGGAAGCATATGTGATGTGTTGTGTTATCGCGTTGAGAAACTTTAACTGAAAAAATGCTGGTGGTGATGTCGATGTATGATTGCGAAGATTGAATAAAATGTTAGATTATGGACAAATTCTTGGTTACGAAACGTTACAGATCAATTGTTTTAGGTGATGTTGCCGTGTGGGCGCGTTTTTAAATTCAACACTTTCCATCACTGATATAGATCTAAAATGACATCATAAGAATCCATCAGTGGATGCTAAAGCGACTGTTTTTAAATTCAACATATGTACATCAAGATGGCTGACTGTTTGGATGTTATTTTATCTTCTGCTTCTAGTCAATTTTTAATACCGACATAGGAAATTATATTTTCAAATGCAAAACAAATGTGTTTTAGAACTATTTCAACAGACAGAGCGTAAACTGATTCTCCAATCTTTAGATTTATTTTTCGCATGGAAGCAGCCATATTAAAAATTGACATTAAAATCTGTATCCACCAGTGTCAACCAAACAAATACAATGGTTGATGTGGTGAGTTAAAATCTGTATCCACCAGTGTCAACCAAACAAATACTATGGTTGATGTGGTGAGTTAGGCTGGATTCACACTAGTCTGAGACTCATATTATAAGAATACAATATTTTAAATAATAAAATAATATAACTAATAAATTAATTTAAAAATAAAATAATTTTATTAGTTATAGGAATATAAACTGTTTTAATAATATGATCAATTAGCAAAATGACTAGTATTAATTGATAGTTGACAGTTTATTAGTCAACATGCAAATCTTTATAATAAATTTATAGAAATTGTTCCTCCTTTGGCATAGATTAGGAATAGTTAGTAATGTATTCATGCTTTCACAGTATGAATAATTTGTTATTCATGCATCCTGTTTGGTAGTGATGCAATTTCAGAGAGCATGATGCTTGGAGAAAATAAGTTAATAAGATGATGATAAATGCAAATTAATAAAATAATCAAATTTTTTGTCATCTTATTAATCTGTGTTAAAGATGTTTTTTCTATAAAAATATACCTTCCAACACAGTTCCAACAATTTCCAAAATTCTTAATGTATGCACAAATTACTGTATATATTATAGACAAAATATAAACATTAAATATACATCAACCTCTCAACATTAGCAAATTCAGGTATTCACAAGGCTTCATAAGTTATAAATCAATTTAATCTTCCTTCTATTGTGCTTTCTTGATATACAACAACTTGTACTTATAATGGTGATGAAATCTATTAATTCTGTAATTGGTCAACGTAATTCAATGGAATTAAGTCCCTGAACCAATGATAGAATATATATGGGAAGCATTTTAGTGCTAAATTTTAAAATTTAATTAATTGATTATTAACTCAACAGATGGTGGCACCATAGCTTTGATTCAAAAATAATCGTTGTAAAAATGTAATTTAAACTTTGTCCACCAGGGGAAGTTTGGCTAGTTTGTTTGGTTGATTCAAAAATGGTTTATCCCCTGTTTGTTTGTTGTTAATATATAATTATTATCTGACTTGAGCCAAGTCTGTCTGCCCAGGTTTGCCAAGAGGGCCCGTGGCTACATAGATAGTCTGCCTGGGAGTGCTAGTTTTGGCCTAGTCTGGTAACTTTCCATAGTGATCATTACTTAAGCTTCCCAAAATGGAATTCTGCCATAGGTCACCATGGTCTAACTGGTTAAGGCATTGGAGCATTAACCCAAAGATCCCAGTTCGATTCCGATGCGATGGCAAAGTTTTATTTCGGGAAAATAAATTTATAAATTATAGTGTAATCATTATTATATTAATAATAACTCAACAGATGGTAGCACCATAGCTTTGATTCAAATAATCATTGAACTCAACAGATGGTGGCACCATAGCTTTGATTCAAAAATAATTGTTGTAAAAATGTAATTTAAACTTTGTCCACCAGGGGAAGTTTGGCTAGATTGTTTGGTTGATTCATATATGGAAAGCATCCTATTTTGTCTGATTCTTGTAGTTTTATATTCTTTATGTTTGTTAAGATAATGTATAGTATTCTAGTAAACATTAGAAATGAAAAATCCATAAATTTGGCAACTTCTGATTGTTCCAAATTATGACAATGGAATTTGAAACTGAACCCTATCATAAGTTAGGGGTGTGTGTGTGTGTGTATCAAATTTTGTTTTTTATTCACATTTTTACTTGATTTTATTGGTTTGTAGTTTTTTAGACTAAGAACTCCAATTTCAAATTTTAATATCAAATACAAGGCTATATCAAGGTTATAGATTAACTGATAATTATATTAAATTGTTGCAAGGGTATTCAGAATGAATCTCTTACAAATTGTTGAGAGGTTGATACATGTAAAGTGTTCATAATTATTTTACTTATATTTTTTTAGAAAAAACTAAAATCCGGAAAGAAAGGTTCCTATATGTTGCAGTTTTATGGTGAACCAAATGAAGATCCAATATTATTTAATAAAACAACAGGAGAACATTGGCTGTCTTTGAAATATTTTAATTATCATATAAGTTTTGTATATGTTGAAATGGATGCTAAATCTATTGTTGTGTTACAAATGGGGTATTGTATATTGTACTTGATTTTTATCAATATTTTATTTAATGCATAGTATGAGTTCAAAAATCTTGTTAGTTTAATAAAATTATTTTAAAATATAATATATAATATGTATCTGATGCCCAATATTGGTTGTAAAATAATCATCCTATTTTTTTCCAAATGATCAGAATTAGTAAAAAATACAGAAATTGTCAGTTAAAAAGATCAGTATATAAATTGCTATATTTCCATTTAATATTAATTGATGATACATGAAGTAGTGATTGTCATGTTTATTTGCTAAAAAAGATTGGTCTACACATTTCTGATCTTATTTGTAAAGCACCCAATAAATTAATATTTTTGAATGCATTTAAATATGAATAATCATCCACATCTGCATATTTTTAATAATAGAATTGAAATAGATATTTTTTAAATATAAATATAGTAGAACATACCATTACCATAAAACATGCTAATAGAGCAACATGTCTGATTTATGTATTTTCAATCATATTTAATCTGATATTTAAATATCTAAAAATATTCAATTACGTACTGTCATACATATCCATATATTTTTAACAAAAAAATCAAAAGAACCCCATTTGATTTTTGTTGGAAACAAATATCTGTTGTGCCTTTGCACCAGCCACATTAGGCTGATGCAAAAGCACAACAGAAACATATTGTTACTGAATCATTGAATCTTGCATTCTGAAAAATTTCAAATTTTTTGTCCCATGTATAAGCCAGCATCCCTTATTCAAAATTTTTTTAGAAAATACACAATAGTTGTTTTATACACAAGTATCCGGTAACCAATAAAAGTTCTATTGGATTTTAATCCTACAAAGAGAAGCATGATAACATAAAGTAAGTTATACTTAGAAATTGGAAATAGTATCCATCAGAAGCAATAACCTATCTCCAACACTTGGGTAGATTATGGATCCCTTAGTGGTATTATTTCTAGCAGTATCGTAGCCCACAACTACCACAAAGAAAGATGAGACTTCTACGAAAACGTCAAGTAGAACTCAGTGGAATGTGAATCGCAGAAGTTGACCAGTGCATGTATCACTTCATCAAAGAATCGGAACTGTCATCCTCGCATATGATTGTTTAATGAATAAAACAAATGGTAATCTGAAGGTACAATGTTAGGGATAAAGGGAAATGTATTAGTTTTCCCAACCAAATCAGATAATGGTATCATGGATGACCTTAGCAACATATGGCTTTGCATTGTCCTGTAACATAATGACATCTCTCTGATTCACAAGCACTGGTTCCACAGTTTTCAGTTTTTCATGCACACACAAGTACATAGTTGCATTGATTATCTGGCACATGGCAACAATTCGCAATGCACGATATCCTAAACAGTCCACCAAACACAAAGCATAACCTTCTGTTAATGAGTGATGGTTTTAATTGTTTGGAAGTTTATGTAGAGCCAACCAATAATGATGGTGCAGTGGAGTATCATAAAGAACCCACTTCTCATCACAGGTCAGCTCTCTGTCCAAAAATGAATCCTTCCTTTGACAAGACAGCAAAGAAAAACAGGCATTTGCTCATGTTGCTTTCTGAGCTGCAATCAATTCATGGGATTCATTGTCTCACTTTATATTGTTTTCCAAGCTGATGGTATTGTTGAATAGTTTCCATACTGCAATTGAATGCTTCTCCCAATGCTTTACATATTTGGCCACTATCAATCAGCCTCAATAACTGCCTTGAGTGCCTCATTGTCTATGGCTTGCGGACATCCTGTATTTAGTGTGTTCTGGAGGGATTCATCACCAACCTTAAGTTTGTTAAATCACTGTTGTATTGTCCACTCATTTACGAAATCACAACAAGCACTTGAAGCAGGATAAATACACTATTTTATTATTAGATATATATTATATATATCTAATAATAAAATAGTGTATTTATCCTGCTTTAAGTGCTTGTTGTGATTTCTTGTATTTTTAGAAGCAGCAGAACTCAGTTGTTTATAGAATCTAAATATTTTTTAAATATTTGAAATGAATATATGTGTTTGTATAAATTACAAATTATACAAGTTGTATTAGTTTAAACAATTTAATTTATTTATATTATTTTATCATTTAAATCAGTGGTGTGCAAACCGTGGGTGGCAACCCCCAGAGGGGTTGCGAGAAAATTTTTGTGAGTCGTCAAATTCAAAGAAATTTATTTGATAATAAAAAATATAAGGCTTTTCTTCAATAAGTATCAGGTACCAGTAAAATAGTGAAATGAAATTATATTATTTACAAAAATAGAACTATATTTTTTTACGAAAACAATTGTCTGTATTAGTACAGCAGATACCTCACATTGAATTCTTATGATGTAAAGTTTTTTAAAAGTGTTTTTCATTAAAAAAATATTTATACCCATATGCATAAATAAAACCATAGTTTCATAAAATTATGTGTTTTATTCAGACCTCTAATAAGGCAGAAACATAAGTGCAAATCCCAGAAAGAATTTCACTTTAAGTGCGTTGACAATTAAAAAAAATGTCTATTGTCTATCAGGGGTCGCGACAAAATTTTGCACAAAATCGAGGGTCGGAAATGAAAATAGTTTGCACACCTCTGATTTAAATTATTAGTATTGTAAGATTAATATTTTTATGAAAACCATATTTTCAATATTTGCAAATTTAACACATTTTGTTAATTGAAATTTAAATTTATATTTATTCTGTTTCTACATTCAATTGTTGATTTAGTAATTGCTTACTGATGATGGATTGTTATCTAAAAAGGTTTTTTTAATAAATATTTTAAGCAAGTCTTTAGCTTAACTGCTAAAGTTCTAACTTATCTAAGATTCAAGCACTACTAGTAGTCTTTAAATTAAAATTAAAATTTTTTTTTTGTTCAATAATAATAAAAACCTTTTCGGTCATATTTAATTTGACCCTCTTCAGTTATTTTTTTTACAATTCAGTCAGTACAAGAAAACATTCAAAAAAAAATAATCCATCATCATTTTCTTGATTATTCTTTTTCGAATGTTTTCTTGTACTTACCAAACTGTAAGGAAAGTAACTGAAGAGGGTCAAATTAAATATCACTGAAAAGGTTTTTATTATTATTGAATAAAAAAAGGATTTAAATTTTAATTTAAAGACTGCTAGTAGTGCTTGAATCTTAGATAAATTAAAACATTTTAAGTTTAATTACAGTTATTATAAGCTTGTTTTTTATTTATACTAAAGATAATAATTTTACACTACAAAAGAATAAAGCAGTAATATCAAATCATTATTTGATTAATGATTTCTTCAGGTTCTAATCATGTGAGCTGACATACTATAAGCATCATATTGCATGATCATGGCATAAATCACCATCCATTTATCCATTTTTCTGTAGAAAGCAATTTATAGATAATTTCTGACTTTACGAGCTAACCAGAGCAAATAAACAAATACTAATTAAACAAATACTAAGCACATACAAGCAGACCAATATTTTAAACATAATCATTTAATCAGAGTAACGTTTTTGCCTTCTACGCCATCAGCTCTTACAAACATATAATGGAACATAAAAAAATGCCACAGTTCTAGAACCACAAAAATAACATTAAGAACTAAAATACAAAAATTTAAAAAAACATTTCAAAGAATTCTACATTGATTTTAAATACCCAACAGGGTCTTACAAATAAGGCTAAAGTCTAAACAAATAAAACTAATTTAAAATTACATCTACACATAGGAAAATATAAACTAAATCACGTAACAGTTTTTAAAAATACAAAATTATATTTGCTACAAAATCCTCCTCAGTCAATATTATATTGGGAACCTTGTTGTAAAGCAAACTTCCAGGCTCTAGATATATCCCTTTGCCTATCATTAATCACTAACCCATTCTTACTACCTGTAAATATCTGCAACTCCTCCGTGGCAAACAGTTCGACCACATTACTAAAAGGCTTCAATGCAAATATATAAGACAGTTACTAGCACAATATTTAAAGTGGAAAAAGGAACACAGAATTATTGTAGCGCTTTCAACTTGAAAAGTTGAAAGCGCTACAGTAATTCTGTGTTCCTTTAAAGTGGAAGTTCCCTTGATATTATTGGTGAAGGCTTCAGTATCCTACTTTTCTCCCACTCTATCCGCGCGTTACACTCGTATGCTCTTTTAGCTAGTGCAGTGTTCAAGACAGCTTTCTCAATGTCCTTTCTATGCTCCTTTATCCTATCTTTCAAATTTCTTGCATCCCACCAATGTATAGCTCCTCTCGGCCATTCTCAAGATTTTTTAACGGAATTTCATACACTCCTGCTCTCTCTTCTCGCTCGTACATATCTTTAACATTCCGGAGTGCACTGAATACAGTCTTTGCCCTTTGGAACACTGATCTCTTTCCTCCTTCTTTTATTACTCTATTTACTGCCCTGAATTGTTTTAGCACATCTGGCACTATTGTAAAATTTTTCTCTATGTCAATTCTCCTTTACCTCTATCTCTTTCGACTTCCCCAGGGGAATCGACATGGAGAAGATTTTACAATAGTGCCAGATGTGCTAAAACAATTCAGGGCAGTAAATAGAGTAATAAAAGAAGGAGGAAAGAGATCAGCGTTCCAAAGGGCAAAGACTGTATTCAGTGCACTCCGGAATGTTAAAGATATGTACGAGCGAGAAGAGAGATCAGGAGTGTATGAAATTCCATTAAAAAATCTTGAGAATGGCCTAGAGGAGCTATAAATGTTTACAAGAATTTAAAAAATATTAAAAATTCATAGTGATGATATTTTCAACAAATGATGTAACAGTGCTGAAATGATATATTATTATTTTAATTTCACTGTGTTAAGTTTTAATATATAAATATTAAGTGCTGTGTATTAATGTATTAATTATAGATAGTAATTAATTTATAAAATGAATGTTAATGGTGGTCAGCTTTTTCTTGTTAATAATATTGCTATTTTCTGGAAGTAAGTTAACTTTTAAACTAAAATATAATATGTTAGCATATAGGAAAATAACAATAAATAATAGAGTGCATAATAAAATAAAACTAGGACAGGTCAAAGTGAACTTCCTCACAACTTCAAGTAAGTTCCAATTTAAATCAGAAACTTATTCAGTGATTTTTTAGAACAATCAATGTTTAACAGTTATGAACAAGCCAAAAATTCCTCAGAATTTAACAATTTAGTTAATAGATGATGTTATATTGCAAAGTCGCAGATTAGAATGAATATCAATAATACTAATTCCAATTAATCCTAACAGCTAACGACTCTGCATATTCCAGAATTCGGCCTGAGCTCAGGTCTTAAACTAATTCTAACTTAAAAATAATTAGTTTCAAAAGAATCTAACAACTACTAACGTTAATTGGCAAAAACAACACCGGAAACCGGAACTTATAGCTAGAAGTAAGAATAAGTGTTAGATTGAAAACAACAATATGATGTTAGAAACTTACGCTAATAAATGGAATAAATCTCAAACAAGTTAAATAACAAAAAATATAAATTTATTAGACTCAAAACACTTACAAAAGTGTTAATAAAACCTTAGACTCAAAAACACTTACAAAGTGTTAATTAAAGCTTTATTTAAACGTAGACTCCAAAACACATACAAAGTGTTAATTAAAGTTTTATTTAAACGAAATAAAGCATAATGAAATAAACAACAAAACTTATTTAATCCAATTTAAATATCCAAACTCCACAAGAAATAAACCTTAAATGCTAATTAAATATTAATACCTCCACCTCCAATACAAACTTCAAACAATCGTCAATTTTTACAAGAAACTCAAATGTCACTTTCGCCAATTTTGCGTCAAGACAACACCTTATCGGTTGCCGTTTTTCATAGGCTTTTATACCGAGTGATGTACAGTCCCGTGTTGCTTCATTTACATACTTATACGTAACAAGTTTTAAAGTTATTAGCTTACAGAGTAATTCATTCATGTCATCCTCTTTACAATTAATTTATATACTGAACAAAACATTGATACGGATCATTCTTACATTCTGATATCGGACCAGTGGTAAAATTATGTAGATTACATGATGATGTCATTACCCGGGTCAGCTCTTCCAGAGGACGGTTTCCAATTCCATATCACGTGATTGCTAACGACGACGGAGAAGATGGAAGTAAGTTAACTCATAAACTAAAATATAATAAGGTAGATAATAAGAAAATAACGATAAATCAGTGCATAATAAAATAAAATAGGACAGGTCAAAGTTAACTTCCTCACAATATGTAGTGTTGTTTTGACTAAATTTAATCATATTAGGCCATAATGGCATCATGATGATGTCACGTCATCACATTACTGATGTCATCACAACATAATACTCTTGTTAAATCTATATTAAAATTGAATACAAAAACCAAAGGATTCCAAATACTATAATTAATAAATTATATGGCAAAATGATTTTGTTTGAATTCACAATGTCATCACAAGATTCCATGTTGTCATTATGGTGTAAAAAATATATGATATCACTTAAGCATACTGATGATGTCGTTATGACATAATATTAATAAAATATCACATGATTTTATACTTTAATAAATTCAAGAAGAAAAATAATTTTTACCAGTTATTATTCAATTAGTCTGATGATGATATAACATTTCAAAAACATGAAGTTTGAAATAAAAAATTATGAAATAATTTTTTGAATAAAAAAATTTTCTCTGGGAACAATAAAATGAAGATCAATAAATGATTAATTTTTGGTAAGTATAGTCGTAATATCTCAGCATTACTGTTCCTCAAGTCCATCTATTTTAAATCGAAGAGTGAAAAGACATAAAGACTCATAAGTTTGTGGACTTCCTGAAATTATGAGGATTGTATTAAAGAACTATTAAACAATGGAGACTATAGAAGAAATTAACATGTAAATAATAAAAACGAAGTTTTTCTTAATATACTGTGCATGTTTTCAAACTATGCTTCAGGCACACTGCTAATATATAAAGAGTGTCCCATTTTAAATAATCTCTATAGGTTTGCTTGTTTTCATGATTCTGTAATAATCCAAATACCTTTTTAACATATTTTATATTTGTATTGAATAAACTAATTCATCAAACAAAATAAAATATAGAATGTATTTCATTATTATTAAGTTATTATTTTTATAAAATTTTCAATATTTATTTAAATACTATAAAAATAAATATTGCTAATTTCTTTATAATATGTGATTACTACTACTATTATAAATAAATAGGCAAAAGTTAAGTTGCAAATTGTTTTTTTAATATTTAAATATGAAATTAAAAGTATCATAAAGAGGTATTTAAAGCATGTTGAATATGTAAATAATGTTTAAAATATTATATACTGTCAACAATATGCAAATTTTGAGTTGTATAAAACAAATGAACAAACTTTTAGTCTCTGAGGGCAACATTGCTGAAATTAATGAAAATAATCTATCAAGACTATCCTCATTAATTATCAAAAAGGGACAATAAAGAATAAAACACAAGTAAAACTTTTAAAACGAATACCTAGCGATTTTATTTAAGTTTTTAAACATCATTAGCAGCTTATCTTTGAAATATGTTCATCAGTTTTATTTGTAATTTGAAAAGGTTATAACTTATTAAAGTATTGCATTGCATTCAGAGGTATTGAATATATATATGTGCAGAGATAATTATATATGTATATAATTATCTCTATATGATATAATTATATATATATGTCATAATTAGATCAATTAGAAGTTTCTTATTTCAAAAATTTGAATAAAAAGTTCAGATTAAAAGTCAAGAGATTTTGTTGAAATACTGCCATAATATATTAAAAAAAACTTTCATAGTTGTACATTATATTTATTGCTTAAGCATTCTGCAATTGTAATGTTTAAATTCTTGAAGAGTTTTTTAAAAGAGATGTCATTTCACTTTCTTAAATTTAAAAATGAAATTGCATGTTTATATATGGAACCTCATAACTCAAAGAAATTCTGTAATGCTAGATCATTTGTGCTGTAGATATATTTATTTTTAAAAATATTTTTACCATTTGTGACATATAATTCAGTCACATGTTTTTTTATAACAAACTATTAATTAAAGAGTTTTAATTATACTAAATTAGTAATTATACTAATTTAGTATAATTAACTAACTTATAATTAAGTAAATATTCAGATGTGTTTTATTTGTTTTATACTGAAATGTTTATTACATAATGTATTGTATGTATCACTTTATATAATTTTTAAAAGTTAATTTTTCAACAAAAATTTTTTGTTTTAATACTATTTATATTATATAGTTGAAGCAAGTAGTGTACAACTAGGTATTGTAGCAACACGGGAAATATCATTGAAACCTATGCAGAAATGTTTTTGTCAATTACACTGTGAATGTGATGTAAGAAATTTTTTAAATTAATACATAATTTATAATAATTCAGTATATATAATAATAATATAATAATAAATTCAGTAGTATAAAAGCTAGTAAATACTAGAAAGTTTCAAATATTAGTGGCAAAATTCAGTAAAATCTATCATCCTTATAATTAATTTTAATTTTACTTGGCAAAATAGGATAAAATTTATTCCACTTATTAGATGTTTATATTTTACAAATTACAACTATTAAACAAATACTAAGTACACATTAGCAGACCAATACTTTTAAACATAATTGGTCTGCTCGTGTGTGCTTAGTATTTGTTTAATAGTTATTTGAACACCAACAACAGCAGTTAGGCTTTTAGGTTTTGAAGTTTTTAGTTTTATTTTATATAAACATCTGTTTGCTAAATTAAAATATAGATGAATTCCGATTTACAGAGCTCTGATAAAAGAAACTTCAGTTTTTATGAACAAATATCAATATATTTTTGTACAAAAATTTTATTAATGAGCTTTTACCCACTTTTATGAGAAATTTATAACAATTAAATTTTTTAAAAGTAGATTAAAACAGGCTTTTTTAATGTGGAGAAATATAATCAGTAAGAATATTCTCTGTCTTGTTTTATACCATATGGATCTCTCATATATTAATTTCAAATGTGATATGGATTTGATTCTGGGTCTTTATGGTTCAAAAAGAAAGTGTGGTCACTTAGTTAAAACAACTGATGTACAGCTGATAATACATGATGGGATTGATCATAAAATAATTGATGGGATTCATAGGTTCAGAGCCAAATCCAACCAGAAAAAAAAATCTGATATACAGATAGTTATTTAAACACTGTCGAGAGCAGTTAGGATTTTAGGTTTTTAGTTTTATTTTGTAACCAGAGCAAGCTTGTTAAATAAGAATTCAAACTAAGATTCAATTTTCCATAGACATAATGTTAAAATCAGGAGTTCTGTTTTTGGCAATATGGTTGGACCACAATAAAATTAAGTAAAGACAAATAAAATCAATAGTTTATGATTAAACAATGTTTCATTTATTTAAGGAAATGAAAATATAAACTTTAAAATCAAGCAAATTATAATATAACATTAATAATTTTCCTATTATGAATATCAAAGAATTTTTATTTTTCATTGTCATCATTGATAAAAGATTAGATAAGCTTTAATACATAACTCAGGAATGAAAATTATTTACATAATTTGCCATCCAAACCATTTGGTATTTCAGCTTCTCAACCAGCCATTTTGATTTTTCCAATTTCATAGCAGACAATGGAGTTTATGCATGATTTGAGATAGGATATTGTTATGGATGGTTTAGGTACATGGTTTGAGATGCCATTTTATGAATATTTAGCATTTATTTATTAAAATTAATGTTTTCATATTTTCAGTTTTTTTAATGTTTCATATTTGAAAAAGAACTCAGAATTCTGGAAACTTGTAAACCCTACTTGTATATTCAAATTTTATTGCTATTTTATGAATATAATTATGATTTGCTTCACAAATAATTTTTGTTTCTTTTCAAATCAATGAAAATTTTACCTATCTCTAACAGTTAGGATATTTCCTTCAGAAATATATTACTGACAAAATATAAATGGAAAACATATAAAATAAGTACTAGGTGTAATTTGTATGCTGGAAATAGTAGTCAGTAATAAAAATGTATTAGAAATCATGAGTTTGTTTTTTGAAACTGAATTTGAAAAAATAGGAATGACCATAAACACAAGCTCTCACAAAATTCTCACAATCAGTGAGACTTCATAAATCAATTTTATAAAAGAAAAAAAATTAAATATGAGCTCTTAATTGATTTTGAAAAGAATTATTTTGGATACAGTTTTAAATTGTGCCAAAAATAAAATAATATAACTAATTATACAATTTATATATATATAATATTAAAAAAGTTTCTGTAATTATTTCCATTTGTATAATAGACTGTTAAATTATGAAATTTATGAATAATAAAATTTTATGAAATTTATTATCATTTTGAAAATAGATAGGCTATAAAATGTGCAAGAAAATCTGTCATTTATTTTCATCTATATTTGATGGAAATATTTGTCAAATTTAATTTTTATGAAAATTTTAGTTTGATTTTAGATATAGTTTCTGTTAAACAACTTAAATATATTAAAAATAAATTGGATTTTGTTTTCATAATCAAAATACAAAACTCTGTAAGAACAATTTTTTCAGCCAATCTGAGAAATTAAAAAAAAAATGCTATCTAATAATTATTTTTTGTCTCTCAGAGAATAAGAGAGAATTTTTGCATTTAAATTAAAAAAGATTTCAGGATTTCTTGATCTAATGGCAAAATATTTTCATATTGAAAAACTTCTTACTTTAGATATTAAATAAAAGCAAACAATAAGATGATTTACTTATTTAGCTTATTGTTTGCTTTTATTTAAGATATTTTCAAATGCAACAATAAAATAACTATTGCATAAAAATTAAATTTAATTAATTTAAACTCAATTATAAAAAATATTATATAAATATAAAAAATATTAACTCAATAGATGTTAGCACCATAGCTTTAATTTAAAAATTAATCATTAAAAAAATTCAATTCAGACTTATTCCACTAGGGGAGCAATTTTTATTAAATCAAACCAAATATAAATATTGCAGCTTTGGCTGCAATATTTGGTTTTATTTAATAAAAATTTTATAACAAGTGCATATTCATTTTAAAAATTAAAATGAAAAAATTCTATTCATTATTTTTATAAGTTTTATTATATATTTCTATATGATTTTTTTCTCATAATCTTTAACATTTATTTCTAAAATATTGAAAATAACTATATTATTGATATTACAATATTTATTTTATTATAATTATTAATGGCTATAATTTTCAAAATTTAAGAAATTCATGAAAGATAAACAAAAGCTCAAATTATGCATTAATATGCATTTATTTTTAATATCTTTTAAATTGTTTTTTCATTATTTTAATTATGAATATTTTGATAATTAATTCTATATATAAAAAAGACATTTGTTCACCTGTCTGATATTTCATGAAATCCAGATTTTATCTATTCGTTTTTAATCTTGCATTTACATCTCAATATAATATTATATAAAAGAATTAAATTTATTTTTTTCATTACAACTATAAGTTGGCCATTATAATGAATTTTTCCAAAATAACTTAATTAAAATAATGTCATCATACTAGTTTAACAACAAATTATTCACATAACTGTGTTTATTTTTATAAAAAATTATAATTTAATATAAATATTTACATTAAATTATAATTGATTTTAATCCTATTTGTTTCAATGGTTCTATATCTGAAAATTAATATTCAAATGTTAAGTTTAAATATAATAATTAATATGTCAACCACCCTGAATTCATAAATTGTTATTGGGTTACATATGTCAAAATATACAATAAAGAATGCATGCAGTATACTAATAATAGTTTGAAATTTTTCTACAAGCATTATTATAGTATTTTTGAAAATTTTAAATAAAAAATTTGAAGGGAAAAGGGTAACTCTGATGACAAGATATTGGTGGTTAACTTACATAATTTTTCAGCTTCTTGCATAGCATGTTTACTTTACTGTATTGTCATCAAAGTCATCAGAATCTTAGCTGTTAAATAAAGTTAATTATTTTCTAAATATATACAATTATTTTAAATTAATAATAAGTAATTTAAAAAACATTCTTACTCCTTCAAGGATGCTTTTTGCGGGTAAAGATGTATTAGATCTTAATCGCAAAGGTTTATGAAGAATATTGCTGTACATTTCCATTGTATCTTTGCTATAGAAAGGAGGCTAAAAAAAGTTAATTTCAATTATAAATTATTAATGCTTAGTTTATTATTAATGCTTATGATTTATCATCATAAATCTCATTTTAAAAAATAATTATTATAGATGAAACTTCATGTAGAAAATATTCATCATCATCATAAGCAAGACATTTTATAATCTAAATGAGCATAATCTTGCCAAATTAAACTATTGGATTAAACAGAAATTTTAGTAATTAAAAATAATTTGAAATAAATTTAATTCTAGCTTTGAATTAATAATCAAACTAAATAAATTAAACTAAGAATGATTCTAAAAATTTTATTAATTAAAAATTGAATTTCATGTTGGAATTTGTATTTAAAATTCAGTTGAAATTGAACAAGTTTTTACATTGTACAGGTGTATTAATAAAATATTTATAATTAAACTTTGATATACATTCTGATGCATTTTATTGTTCAATTTTTAATCATTGCTTTAGAATTATATTTAACTTTATGCAATAATATAAATCTATTAATATATTTTTGTCTGAGAAAAGCACCATAATCTTTTAAAATTTTATGAAAATTCATTTTTATATCATTTTCATGTAGCATCATATACTGAAATCTCATAAGTTTGGGATTTGATAATCTTCATAATAAATTCCTTGATGCTATCAATAAATAAAATATCCTAGCTTTAAGTATCTATTAATTAACAATAATTAAGAACCAAAATTATGTTCATAGAATATTTCTAAATGAAAATGATCTTAGAATCAATAAATGTAAAAAATAAGTATTGTTTATTAATTGTTTTATATTCATAAAAGTTAAAAATTTATGTATAATTTCATAAGTATTTATAAAAAAAAAACTACCAAATATCCAAAATACATCATCATAAAAATGTTATATGAAATATTTCAGGAAAATTATTTAATAATTCAGAAATTTAATAATAAACATTGCTACTTTATACCTTACATTAAGACAAAAATTCCTAGTATAGGTTTTAATTTACTGAATTACTACATTTTAAATGTACAATAAATTGTTCCATAAAACTAAAATAAGACATAAATATCATATTTGATATTGATTAGATTATATATAGTTTTATAGAATTTGATAATTATAAATTCAATGTTTTCTGTGAAAAAATTTATTTTTATTATTCATATTAATGTTACTGAAAATAGCTTCCAAAATTGATTCATACAGAATTTAAGAAAAACTTTTTCCCTTATTTATAAATAATTTGTAAAACAATTTTAAGATTTTTAATTTACTTGACAAAGTATATAAAGTTTAAATTTCATAATAATAGATGGTATTCCTGTATGTACTAAAATTGACTCTGGTCAATTAAGTCATAATTAATATTTTATAATGCAACTATCCAGCAGACAAATAGTGATGTTTTGTTTTCTATGAACTTTACAAAATAGCATTTTTTTTATATTCAAATTCTTTTATGTTATCTTTGTTTTTTTGAAACCTGCAATAACTTACTATATCATTTGCTTTTAAATTAATGCTTGTATTAATTACTGTGGTTAATATTTTCTTGTAAAGAATACTTATGAAATTGTTAAATCACTCAAGTATCAATTTTTGAAGATATTTTCAGTTTTTATGCTGTTTCATAATCAAAGACTAGTAAATACCACTGCCATTACATCCCTGTGTAACTTGGGTCACCTTCCAATCAGTGGTTATTAAATAGCATGTATTCTAGTGCTTACTATAACCTATACTCACATTGTAATGAGTTCAGCTGGGATTTGAAGGATGAGTTCAATAGTCCATGTCTAGGCTTTTCCTAAAAATTCTGGAGATGTAGGATTTGAAATTGAACCTTGATCCTCCAAGATAGTAAGTAACTGCTATACCTTATTTTGAAGGATGGAGATTGATGAGCTGAATTCAGTTTTCACCAAATGCATGTGTAGATAAAGTACGTGGAATTGAACCTAGACATTCTAGATCAGTGATTATTAACTTGGGGCCATATAGTCCCCAGTGGGCCATAGCAAGTTTCAAAGAGTCACAGAAAAATTTTGGGATTTGGGGGGCCACAAATTCAATAAAGGGGGCCATAAACCTATCACCTTATTGCCCACCTATATTTTAGTTCTAATAAAATTAAATTATGAAATTGACATATATCTTTATCCATTTTCTTATTGAATTATTATAGTAATTAGAAAATTAGCTCATATAGTTATACAAGAAAACTTGTGCTGGTGGCCACCTGAGCTAGATGGCCAACTTGCAATCCGTGGCCGCCTTAATATCCACCTAAGCATATTGCAGGATTTTTAAACTGTGTAAAATTGTCGTGTTCTATGGCCATGGCCAGTGATATTTAATTTTGGTACCTTGTGTAAAACATCTACTAGGTGGTCAGCAAATTGTGTTTTGATCAGGAATCCTCTAGTTCTTCTATCAGTTCAGCATTCTAAAGTGAAAAAATCCCGAAAACAGACATTAATTAGTGATTTTTTCCCCTTAGATTTAATTAAAAAATGTGAAACTGTGTCAATAAACTTTGTATTTTAAACTTTGATGTTTAATAAAGAAATTTGTAGCTAACTGTGTCTGATGGCCAACCTTGTTTGGTGGCCACAATCTTGGCTGCCAAAAGCTGGCCAACAAGCATAGGTTTTCCTGTATTTTTTTTTATATGCTATGGTTATGTTGTATACTGTGGCTTTCCCAACATCCTATCTCAGGCAGGTCGAAGTAGACTTTAGATGTGTTTCACATTTGCTGTCAAAAACTTGTTAACAGGCTTGACATTTTAAAAAGAGGTGATCTTCTGTCTATCATAGACAACATTTGAGCCTGATATTAAAAAACTTGCAGATCAACATCGGGCACAAAGATCACATTACAAATAAATTATAATGTTTTCTTTTTTAGGCACAACTATGTATTATCAAATAATTTTATGCCTTTTTTATATAATAGAGAATTTTTTGCTGAAATAAAAGTTTATTTTATTTAACTGGTTTGATTTTTAAAACAAGTAATTTTTAAGTTTATTTGGAAAAATATCACTGTTCTAGAAATTGTAAAATGAGATTTTATTAATGTAAATGGCTATGAGGGGGCCACCAAAATAATCATCAATCAAAAGGGGATCATGAATAGAAAAAGGATAAGAACCACTGTTCTAAATAATAAATGATATGTTTGTCTATACCAGGGCTGTCCGATTATAATGAACACAAGGGCCATAGTCTGGCTATGAGGGGGCCACCAAAATAATCATCAATCAAAAGGGGATCATGAATAGAAAAAATATAAGAACCACTGTTCTAAATAATAAATGATATTTTTGTCTATACCAGGGCTGTCCGATTATAATGAACACGAGGGCCATAGTCGTGCTTACTAGAGATATGGAGGGCCGCAGTTACAAAAAAGGGGAGGGGCTTTGGTACTTGATACACTATTGTAGGGGTGGGCAACCTCTGGCCCGCGGGCCACATTATTTTACTATATCTAATACCAATGCTATGTATACTTACATATCTGTGCCTTCTCTTTTTTAAATAAATACTATTATTATCAGTTGTTTTTGTTTTGGCCGTGGCACACCATAAATTTTTCTGTACGCCCTACAAAAAAAAAATGTTGTCCACCCCTGCGCTATTGTCTCGTGTGGAGGCCTCAATTACGAAAAAGGGGAAGGGCTTTGGTACTTGATATGCTGTTGTCTCAACAAATCTAACGCACAAATATAACGCTTTTTGGAAATCAATTTTATTTCCAGATTAACAAACCTTATTATATTACCAGATTGCATCCAATAAAAACATTAAAAAAAGTTATAAAATATAAACAGTTAAAAAATATAAAAATAGTATGTATGTACTGTACCTATTTAATGTGATAAATGAGTGTGGGCAGCAGCATTTACCTGGGCTGAATATTACAACCATTCCTGTTGTAGCTATAAGTTAAAAAATATAAAAATAGTATGTATGTACCTATTTAATGTGATAAATGAGTGCGGGCAGCAGCATTTACCTGGGCTGAATATTACAAACATTCCTGTTGTAGCTATCCGCAGAATATGTAAAACAAGAATCTCCAAGGCAGGTTCTAAATCGATTTTTAACTATCTTCATGTTAGAAAATAACTTTCACACAAATAAGTACTACCAAACGTTGATATTACTTTCCAACCAAAAATCACAAAAGTTAGGAATACATTTATTAAACAAAGCAGTTTTACCCATGTAATTTGTTATGAAAAAGTCATTTTCCCACCGCTACTAATACTCGATTTTCATTTTCTATTTTATGTTTTTTCTCGCTTGTATTAAAGATTCATTCCAAAAAAGTACACATTTTGCAAACATTGCAATCTTACCAACTGTTGTTTATAGTATTATTTTAATTTTCCAGGAATAAAGACTATTATTGATTTCAACAAAATTTGATATATAAGAAATGCCATCGCAGTGTTGTGTTACCAATTGTCGTGGCAATTATAATAATGGCCCCAAAGTATGAATATTTAAATTCCCAGAACAACCAGAACTTCGAAAAGCCTGGATTAAAGCCATCCCAAGAAAGGATTTTAAGCCAAGTAGTTCATCAAGGGTCAGTGTCTTTTCCTTGCTTGATAATTCATGATGTTAATTTGCGAGATTAAAATACATTAAGGAATATTAATAAGGATAATAGATGTAATTGTACTACATCTACAAATCCTATTATACAACTTGCAAATAATATGTTTTATCCATAAATATGTTATTAGATTTCCCATTGTACAATAAATAAATTTAACAAAGCAGATAAGAAATGTAATCTTACACATTCTAAATCTAAATGTCCCATAAAAT
>AYEL01060159.1:0-52160 GCA_000484575.1 Olivierus martensii | reverse complement strand
TTAATGAGTTAGCTGAATGTTACTACTGAATACTGCGTCATGTTATTTTGTTTTCTTAGCCAAAATAACACTGTACAATCATGTATGTGTTTCCCATCTGACAAAATTACCAGCCATTAAATATTTCTAAACATAGATGGAAAAACAATGTCAAATGTGGAGAAGATCTAATGGTGTCGAAAAATTATAATTCGGGAAGATAATGAAATTGGAATTTGTTGCGTTTCGTCGTCACTTTCTCCTCGTTGCCAGATCTTCGACCGATACCGTGTTGCATATAAATGGACAGTGTCCATTTATGAATCAAACGGCAATTCGATAGCAAAGCTACGAGATTTTGGAACTGAAGTACTTTAACAAATGCGAATGGATCATTTGTAACTGGATGTTTTTCAGAGCATCACTACCACGGCAGTGTTCCATATAATCTTGAACCCGCATCTAATTGCGGATACCTTTTGAGATTGACACACGAAAAAATAATTATAAAAGTAATAGGTTTAATAGTTTAGAAAAATAATAATAATTTATTATATTCACATAAAACTACTACTGTATCAAAAGTTTCCCTGGTAGAAATAATAATTATATGTTGTTCCGAAATTTTAGATATTATCTTAAACGTTTTGAATTTATGCAAATTAAGACACTGCCTTCCCATTTTTCATCAATAATTTTTCTAAATTTATGTTCGGCCACATTTTTCGTTCTAATAATATCTAACTTAGAACGAAAGTTGGGAGCAAGTTAAATTTGGGCCTTAATGACTATTGTACTGACTTTGTTCATTCTCGAAAAGCACTAAATTTACTATTAAATTCTGCACATATGCAACAGCGTTGCGTGTCGAATTTTTGTCCTATATTATTAAGAAGACACTAGATTTAGTGTGAAAAAACACTAAGTTGCAACGTTACAAACGCAGGTACTAAAGATTCTAAACAGATGGAGGCGATCAACTCGGCTGGCATACAGGCCCACTCAGTTTTTGGTGCGCCACTGCTCATTTTAAATTTCTTAACTTTTTTGCTTACCTGATTAGATGCGGAAGAAAAAATTTAATATATTAAAAATTAGCTCAAAATCTGTTTTAGTTATTTCTTTTTTACAATTCTAGCTATGATTTGTTCAAAATGGCAAATGTATTGAAATGATAATTTTTTTTAGTTACATAAACATGGCGCACAGTGAATATATTCATATTTTATTTATAAGGAAACTACAAATACGTGCACTAGATCGTATAACAGCAACGTGTATAATTTATTAACCTATACAACTTCCATATTGATAAAGATTAACTAATTATTGTTATTTTCATAGAATATTATTAAAAATGTATTAACTAAAATGTCAGCAAAATGGCTAAATCATAATTAGCGAACATACAAAAAAAACATTAAATATGGATGGGTTCCGTAATTCACACTTATATTTGAATGATTTATAAAGCACTGACGAGATACAGTGGCGGAAGTACACATAACACAATAAAAATTAAATGCACCGTGAAAAGAGTGAAACATTCATTGAATCAGAGTACAGAGTGGGCCATAATTCGCGCTACACCTCATTTATTTCTTAAGTACAACAGATATTGCCATTTTCTCTATATCATAACATGTACTGAACATTATTTGTCTACAGTATCAATATGAACACCATCGTTATCGTAGGACAACTGAATACGACACCATGTTCGGCGAGAAGTTTTGCAGAAAAAATCATCTGTGATACTTCTGAATGCTTCTGTCACAGCAAGCTGAGTTCGGCCGTTCTTCAGTAGCACTGTTGACTGACTATCCTTAAAGAAACCCCACAAAGTGTCGTCTGGAGTGGACGAGCCAGGGCTCTTTGGTGATCAGGCCAGAGGAGGCCCGTGCTGCTTCCGATTGCTATTTGTTTGAAAAAATTTCATTGAGGCATCTCGAACTGTGATAACAAAATGCGCAAGGGCTCTGTCTTATTGCAATGTTTTGATACCTGATATTCCAATTGCTGTGAACTATGGATAGTGCCATTTCCAAAGCATGTATGATGTCCATTAACAGGTCCATCAAAAAAAATAATGTCCAATAATGTGTCTTGTAGTCATGCTGGCTCAGATCATAATGTGTTGTGGATTCTTCTCCATTTCCTGCTAGAAATGGAGATTGTCCTTAATCCAAAATACAATGTTGCGATTTCTGGAACTTCGAAGAGAACATTCAAAGAGAAGAAGCATGCTTGCCACAGTAAAACTTCTCACCGATCATGGAGTCATATTCAGTTATGTTATGATAACGATGGTGCTCAATACATGCTATGATTTTAAGCAAATGACAATATCTGTTGTAATTATGAAATAAATGAGGTGTTACGCGAATTATGACTCATTCTGTAACATTTCATTTTTGTTCTTTTTTGTTATTTTCTAATAACGAATTTTTATCTAGATTTTTTTTTTGTGATAGAGACTCGAATAATATTTTGCGGGAGAGGCCAAAAATTTTAAGTTCCGTCAGTGACGAGAAATACCAATCGGAAAATCAACAGTTCCAAAATTTAATACATCAATCAGTATTTTTATAGAACATACGAGAGAATTAATATGCAAATGGAAATAAACTTATCCAGAAAATTATGGCGCAATAAAATTGTGAGGATCGCGGAGAGTAGGCGCTGTTAAAAGATGTCGGGATGCCAAAATTGGCCAAATTTGACCGTCGCGTTTGGCGCGCGCCGTCGCGCTTGGCGCGCGGATCCGTGACGCCGAGATCCGGGATCGGAAATTGACTGAAATTGCCACAGTAAAACTTCTCACCAATACAAACATACTATAAACAAAATAAGATATTTATTTACAAGAATATATATAGCAATTAACAGTGATTATAGCAATTACCAATGAATTTTACTTAATTTCTAACTTAAATCTAATTTAGCCTACGTTACAATTTTCGTTTGTGTGGTAATACAATGTTGAGAGAGAGTGAGTTCCACGACCTCCACATACCTGAGAGAGATTTTATCGATGCTACGACATGTCAATAATCCAACTTTGAAAGTTATCCGAATGCTAACACAAAAAGTTCAAATATTCAAAGTGTCCGTTACAAGTGTCCAGTTCCAGTTGTTTTAAAACACTCAATATAGTTCCGCACTTCGTCGTCACCATTGTCGTCGTCGCCCATCGATCCTCGCGTCCGTCGGCTGCCCCGACGCGACGGGACGAGTTGCTTTCTCGTCGCTCAAAACTTACATCGTTGTTGTTTTCTAATAACAAAATTATTGACTTCTAATCTCTTTGACTCTCCAAAACTACCCCTCTTCTTTTACACGGAACTCGTATTTATTTATTCTTTCCATCCATCTGGAGAAGGAACTTTCCCACGGATGGACAAGGAACTAGCGAACTTATTCGAAGTTCCCTGTTAATGTTATCTTGATCGATCTTTATTAATTAATTATTTTCGTTTCTTTTAACAAAATTTTTTCATTAAATTAATACATTTTTTATAATCATCTCTACAAAGAAGGAAGTCCATCTGGGGTTTCCGGGACCTCACAAAATTTCCAGAATTTATCTCTCTCTTAGTTACAAAAATTTATATAGCGTGCTAAAATTTATGTCGATTCGTTTTTAAAACATAAAATAATTTAAAAACTTTCATTAATTAAATTCTCGACCATTATAGATATTTTAAATATTCTAAATTTTATAACTTAAATAATATTTATGTTTCGGCTTTAATAGTAGACATTTTTTTTCTTATTTAACGGTAATTTAGATAATGTGTATGCTTTTAGCATTTAATTCAGTTTTTTATTTCTCAACTTTTTAACTTCTTGATATTATTTCTTGCAAAACAATGTAAGGAAGATAATAACTGTAATAATTTTCTAAAGTATCAATTGTAGACATAAACTCTTAAGACCAAAAAAAATGTCTTGCACTATAGAAGGAACCGGTGGTCCAGACGATTTATACATTCATATGAAGATAACCGAATATTCACCAGAAAGCATTAAAGTTACCGTAGAAAATAGGTGGTTAGTGGTAAGTGACTGATATACACAATTTTTAAATAGTTCCGACCGTTAATCAATAAGAGAACTACTAATATTTTTACAGGTGACAGCCAGTACCGACAGTGGATCTTGGATAAAATTCGAATATCGACTGCCAGAAGGATTAGATATCAGTAAAATAAAGCAGAGCAGAACCAATGGCAGTTTGATCATCGAAGGAAGGAAATAAAATGGCGGAGGAGGACAAAATGCAAAATTTTGTACCAAAATTTATTTTCGTTTTATACTCCCATTCGTTTGTTTAGCAATGTTAACAAAATAAAATTCTTATCATCATTTTATAAATTTGAGATATAATTTATTTTATATAAATTGTTCTTTAGCAGTTTTTTCTGGTGTCCTGATCTCGTAGATCAGATGGTGGATGAATTAACATATTTACGCATGATTATTATTCTATATGTTTAAAGCAGAGGTCGGAAATCGGGGGCCCATAAATGGTTGACCATACTTAGCATGTGGCTCGTATGCTGAATTATTTGAATAATGCATTTTATGTGAATAGTAAATTAAAAATAATTTTATACTTCGTGATATCGTCATGTAACTTCTCGCCAGTCGCCAGGAGTGGTGATAACAAAGGTGACTTCACACCTCAGGTTATAAAGTGATTATATAATTATTCCTTAGCAAGTACTTACGGTTAGCAGTGTCACTGGTATTGTAAGACCGGTATCACACTATACGATCAACAACCGATTTTATCGCCTGCGATTTCGAACCCACGCGATATCCGATTGAAAATCTCTTATCACACGAAACCAGTTTTCAGAATCGATATCGGAACGATAGCTTAAATAGAATAAACAAACATGGTTGCCTCGTGTCTCGCTAAAGCTTTAATTTTGATGTTTGTTGCAGAAGAACTCGAAACACAAGCAAAGAGAAAAAAGTATGTTAAAAAATGGATTAAGAACAGAAGGAGACTGTTAAGATAATTTAATGAGAGAGTTATCCATGGAGGATAGCAGCCATGATGTACCACTACGTGCTTTCGTTTCCTTGTAAGTCACGTGATATTCGAGCTTACTGTTGATTGGTTATCGTATGCGACGAATAGTTTAAAATTCAGACAGTGACCGAAATAAAAACCGTTTCACTTCATTGTCGTGTAGCAGTCGTGAGTAATATCACATTACACGATTTTCACCCGATTCTTGCACATCCAATTCGCGAACGTTGAAATCATATAAAAATCTCATAGTGTGATATCTGCCCAGTAGGTAATGCCGGACTTACGATTTTGGTGATCTTGGGTTAGGTTGTTTTGGAGGTCCTACTTATAAATGAAGGAAGAAAATAGTGGGCTAATTCATTCATAATTAAATAAATATACTCAACACGAGATTCGTGATATAGACCATTTAAAAATTTCGGTAAATGTATCGATTGGCCATAAAGATATTTTAACATAAGATTACATAAAATTTTTCGATTGAATAAGACATGGACAAGCTCAGATTTTTCATTTAAAACCTTAAAAATGGTGTCATTGGAATAATTGAAATGTTTTTATAATGCTATCATATTATTTTGTACTGTATGTTGTTAAGCGTTATTCCCTCACGACTCTGCAAAAATTTGAAGGTTTAATATCAAAGTGTCTAGGAAATAGAGGCTCCAGAAAATCGAAATTTGAGCACTGACTCACTCATCAAAATTATATTGTGCTTCTCATTGACGTAGAAACTTGAAATTTAGCACAAACATAGGTCTTAGGATACAGGTAAAGGAAAAATAATTATTGAAAATTTCAATTTTCAACGAAATTTAGCACAAACATAGGTCTTAGGATACAGGTAAAGGAAAAATAATTATTGAAAATTCCAATTTTCAATTATTTTGTGACTTATTTACTTCACCCGAAGCGATTGAGCGCGTCGCGTCGCATCTGGCAGTGGGGCGTCGTTTATATAGCAATCTTTTTTAATGAATATATTGATTATTCTAATTTAATGAATATATTATGAATATAACGAATATATCGGTTATTACGAAATATTCTCGTGGTTTCGGCCGAAGACATATTTTACCACCTATATTAATAATACGAAACGGACAATTCATAAACATCAGTTGACAGGAAAAAATGGCGTCGCGCAAAGAATTATTTAGCTATCTTAGATTATAATTTATTTAGTGTGTTTGTTTAATATAACAACTTAACAAAAAGTACTGATATCTCACTAAAAACAAAAATGTGAAAAAATGGGCCAAGTTCTATACTAAAAGTTTGTTTGGCCACCAAAAGAGTAGAGATCTAAAACTGATGCCAACTTCCATTCCAACCCCAATGTCGAAAAATGAGATTTAAATACTGAAATAAATTTTGTCGAAAAATGAGATTTAAATACTGAAATAAATTCAATACAGTATCACATCTTCAGGTTTTTTTTACTTGGCAAGTTTTAGCTGGGTAATAACTTAATATAACTCAAAAACTTGTCAAGTAAAAGCCTATAAATGTGACACTGTATTGAATTTATTTCAATATTTAAATCTCATTTTTCGACATTGGGATTGAAATGGAACTTGGCACCTGTTTTGGTGGCCAAACAAACTGGTAGAACAGAACTTGGCCCATTTTTGTTTTTGGTGGGATTAAAACTCTCTAAAAGTAACTCTTAAACTGAAATGAAATTGCTTTCACTCCCCTTTCATCAAGACACATATAGAACCGAAAGAAAAAGAAAACTTTCTATCACATCAGAGATAGTGATTAAAAAACAAAACTTAAAAAATAACAAAGTTCTAAAATTAGTCTCAATCTTTCAAATATCACTTTCTGTGTGGGCTCCCCTTTCATCAAGACACATATAGAACCGAAAGAAAAAGAAAACTTTCTATCACATCTGAGATAGTGATTAAAAAACAAAACTTAAAAAATAATAAAGTTCTAAAATTAGTCTCAATCTTTCAAATATCACTTTCTGTGTGTACTTCGTCAACATATCTGCTACTTGCTCTCCACTTGGTAGATACATTAATCCTATTACTCCTTCGGCGATTTTATCTTTAATAAAGTGGTATTTAATATCTATGTATTTTAGCCGAGTGTCATTTCCTATTACCAACTGATTGTCCTCGAAGATAGCAATCATCTTGATATTTTGAATTTGAAGATCTATGGTTAATGATATAATCCAGCAGGCTTCTTGTACTCTTAAGTTAAATTACGAATAGGTATAACATAAACTTCAGAGCGCTGTTGTTTATCGTATGGTTCTTTCTCATGTCGAAGTCTTGTAAATACGCTAGAATTTCTTCTAGCTGCTAAGCTGTCTTACAGATGTTTGAGGTTCATTCATGTTTTGCGAATGATTTTGCGTATTAGTTATTCCGGATCTTATAAATGTTTAAAATAAAGCTGTGCGTGTATCATGCATACTTCCTACCTAATTATGTAATCTAATTCTTGTTGTTTTGTAACTTGGGTAGAACACTATTGATAATCTTTCAAAGTAAAAAAGTATGCTTTCTTATACGTTATTGGGTCATTTAACCAGACTGGAATTATTGTGGTGACGTATGATAGCTTTCTATAAAGAGATGTTATATAAGTGCCATTATCTGTTTGGATACTCAAATCTAGAAAATGCATTTATTGTTGACTTCTTTGATCCAATACAAGTTTTAGTCCTATGTTTTGCGCACTAAGGGTTTCGATTATCTCTTCGGTTTTGTCTTAATTTGTTCAGAGTATCAATATAAATTCTTTGATTTTAGCATACTTCTTGCTGCTTCAGTTATGGTTCTATTCTCATTGTTAATTCTACCGTTCTGCTGAGGCGTATAGTTGCAACTTTGTTTGATGAATAATTCTTTGCTCTTTAAATAATTTTCTATTTCTTTATTAATTTCCTCAAGGTCATTGTCTGTTCTCAGAATCTTTACTTTATTCTCAGTGTAATTTTCAAGCATATTTAAAAATGTTTTAATTTGATATTTTGCTTCAAACTTCTGCTTTAAAAAATGCTCTATAATGACTACAATTATATTTTACAAGTAAAAATAACGGGCTCCTTCAATAGACGGCACCTCCATAGGCCCATAAACATCAACGTGGATTGTGTGTCCTGCTTCGTTTGCAACATTGCAACATAACGTGTGCTGTTTACCTAAGACACCTGACCTAAGATACATGCCTCACAGAAGAAGTTTTCAATGTTTTTAAATTCTATGTTGTTCTCTTTTAATATATTTCTAACTTGAGAAACATTTTGGGTGGGCTAATTTTTCATGCCATGTTTTTAACTCTTGAACACTTTTATTATTACCCAGATAAGCTTGCTGTACTTCTTTATAACTCAATCAATTTTTAAAATGAACTTGTATAGCTTTTTCTCTCTCTTTCCTAGTGCAATAACTGAATTATTTTTCTTTATTTTACAATCTTCTCGTCTCAGTTCAAACGTACAGTCTCTATCTGATGCGGAACTTATCGATAATAAATTACACTTTAATTCAGGAACATGTAGCACATTTTTAAGTTCACTATTTAACAAGGCTTTTCCATCAAATGTTTTTACTTTAATATTTCCTCGTCCAATTGCTTTAATCAAAGTTCCATTCCTATTTTGATTTTAATCGGTTCATTTAATGCATATTTATTCAACCATTCTTTATTATTAGATATATTATGTTCACTCGCTCCTGAATCTACATACCAGTCTGCTTTCTTCAAATTTTTGTTGCTAATCAACGCCAAAGTTGTCAAAGCATTTCGGTTTTTAATCTTCATTTTCTTTTCTTGATTCGGATTCTCATCAGTGCTTCTTTTGTAATGACAATCTTTAGCTTTATGACTGGTTCGATGACAATTAAAGCAGGCTCCGGCATCAAAATCCTTTATTGAGTTTACAATTGTTAGCTATATGCCCTGGTTTTTTGCAATATTACAGCTCATTGTGTTTCTTTGTTTATTTTTCTTTTTGGAATTTTTCTTGATTCATTTTGGATATTTATTTCCCATCATTTTTCTTGTCGTCGGCGTTTTATTGTTCTTGCTCGTCGTGTTAGGTTTTCCTGGCAGTTGTATCGGTTGCAGATGTTAGTGACGACTGTTTTAATATTTTCTGGTTGAAAACCTGTGTCGAATAAATAGGCAACGAACCGAGATAAAGCCCTTAGCCAAATCGTTAGGCTGTCGTATCTAACTCCACAACGAATCAATGTATCAACCACAGACGAAATATTCTCTTCGGAAAAGATATCCGATGGGTTCTGGGATCGTAGGTATTCATATAGTTTGCGGGCGTTGTTGTATAACTGTATGGTCTTCGCTGTTAGTCTATCGCCTACTGCCTGCTGAAGAGATTTCCGGAACCCAGATATTTCCGGTAATGTTTCCGGTGCCAGCTTGTAAAGTCCTGCCTCTTGTAGCCGACCGCGTACTGATGATGGATAGTAAAGCATTTCGCGTGGTGTGAAAGAATCTTTTATTGCTGGTACAGTCGATGTTTTCGCTTTTATTCTTTCGGCATCTTTCTGCGCAAGAAATCTCCGGAACTCATATAATTCCGGTATTGTTTCCGATACCATATTGTAAAGTCCTGCTTGTTGTAGCCGACCGCGTACTGATGATGGATTGTAACGGATTTTGCGTGGTGTGAAAGAATCTTGTTTTTCTGGTACAGTCGCAGTTGATGTTGTTGCAGCAAGTTCCGATATTTCGCTAGAGGAGGTATGTCCACGATAGAATCCGGTTTTAGTGGCTGGTGACTTTCGAGGACGACGTTTCTTTTCTGGTGGTAATCGTAGTTTTAATAATAATCTATCATCAAAAGCTTTGAAAAAGTACACGTAGTCATCGTTGGTATTATACCGGATTTCAGTTTTCCACGCTTGTACTAATACCAGAAAAAACCTATAAATGTACTCCGACATATCATGTACAGTGGTGCAGTGCCGGCGGTAATAGGTGGTTTGTCTGCCACATCCAGATACCATACACTTACGAATTGATTCTTTCCCCATCTGAAAAAGACAAAACGATATAATTAATAACTCTTAGAAGCTCTCCAATAGACGAATCATATGATATAACAAGCCTCGGTCGACCCCCCAAAGCGTTAAGGAGTCAGCCATAATATTCCCCTTAACGCTACGAGTTCGATGATGTCCTATTTATCAACATCGACTCCCGAAGCGGTTAAGGAGTCTATCATAAGAATCCCTTCGACCAGACGAGTCATATGACATATGACATGTTTTGGACGGTCCCCGAAGCTTAAGGGGTCACCCCCATTGTATTCTCCTCCTCGAGACGAGTCCGAAGATATATTACATGCCCTAGTCGCCCCCACCCTCAGGAGCATAGGTTTTTTTTTCATCTCCATCATATAAAAAATGCATAACATAAACAATTTTGAACAAACACGTATATAGCAACTTACGTATTAGATATTATAACAACTATAGAAACTTATATATTAGATATTATAACACTATCTATTAACTAATGACATGCCTAAATATATATTACTTACTTTTAGAATGTATATTAATCTTTAATTTCCAATAAATGATAGAAATATCAACAATAATAAAGCACAATACATTCGCAGTAACCACTTTCAAAATGGCATTTAAACAGAATACTCTAGTACACAGTATACCACAGAACAGTCTACGGATTACTCTAATAGACAGTAATACGTAATAGTAACACTCTGATAGACAGTAATACGGTCGGTGGCACAGGCGGCTGGCATATATTCCATTAAACACACAACTACGGGTCTCTGCGCGTGGCCGCCTGCGTCCAGAACGACTAATTACACAAGCTACTGTTTACAAAAGCTGCAGACTTCCTGATGAAAATTGTTTGTCCTGTCCGTCAGGACCCCAACGATCCGTGTACGCAGCAGCAGCCGACACGTGTGGGAATAGATATGCTGGGTGCTTGTCCCGGCTTCGCCGAACCGAATGAAAGCAGAAGAATCATTCACAGGATTCTTCTTCTGCTTTCATTCTTTCTTCTATCATTAATTAACTGATTACTTCATTTATTGTTTGTTTATTTCCTGATGCAAATTCCCAGGCACTTCGAAGATAATGGTACTCACTAGGCAAACCAGTTATAATTTTAGTTATCATTGCTGTATCTGTAGCTTTTCACCTAGTTGCATTAATTGCATTCTTAAATTCGCTAAGCCAGATATATATTATGCCATATTTTCTCCTCCACATTTATAACCAAAAAAACCTTTCTTGAAGCATGTGAATGCTTACCTCTGACTTCTGCTCATATAGAGAACATAATTTCTGCCATATTTCATACCCAAAATCACAAGTTAAAATGTGACGCATCGGTTCTTCTGCCATTCTTTCAACTAAAGCTTCCTGAGCCTTTAAATCTTTCTCTTGAAAGTCCTGTAACCCCTTCCTATAAACGGCTTCGTCTTTCTCCTTATCATCTTTGTCTTTCTCGTCAGGTTTCTTAATATTGCCAGTTATAATGCCATATAAAACTTTACTTTTTAAAATCGCTTTTATCTGAAACTTCCAAATATTCCAATTATCTCTCCCCCTTTAATTTAGTAATATCTTGAATTGACTGCGCCATTTTGCGAAATTATCCAAAAGTCTATCAATCTTTTCTATCTATCTATTAATAGTTTACATTCTTTATAAATTTATCTCCATTCAATTTAATTCTGTATTCTGGACCTATAACCTGTTAATTCTTTTGATTTATTAAACAGCAACAAAAGATAAATACAACAGAATTTATAACAGACGTTCATGGTCAATAGCTGACGCTCACCATCTTGATAGAAGAACACGTCTATATACACATTAAAGTTGCCAACCCAAAATAAATCTATTAAAAACTGTTGTTGCCAGCCTTACATTTACGATATTTATATTATTACAAATTTTATTCATTATATTTATACTTCCTGGCGTTATTTTATTTGAAATAATTTAATACATTAAAAATATTTGTATTTTTCTAAGTAATGATTTAAATTTTTCCTTTAATATTATATAACAGAGGTGACCAAACTGCGGCTCTTTGGTACCTTCAATGTGGCTCCATACTATGAAAGTCAATAGTAAATATGAAGCAAATACTTATTTAAATAAAACAAATTACAGATATATTAGTTTTTTATCTATTGCAAACAGTAGTATGCAATATTACAGCTCTATACGAAATAAATGCATCTGAAATAAACAATTTTTGAAATCATTATTATGATTACCCGGTTAACTGATGCTGTTTTGATTGATCCAGAAAGAAAATGCGGATTTGGAGTATTTGAGATTCTCCTATGTAGCTCGTAGTGACATGAAATTTGGCCACCCCTGTTATATAACTATAATTTGTAAATTATTTTTAAGAGAAATGAGTTAAAACATTGGCAGTATCATAGATCTGTACAGAAAGAATGGGTGATATGGATAATACCGCGATGTCACAAAGTACTGATAATACTATCATACTCTGGAGAAGAAAAACATCATCCTTTGAAGACATCAAAATTATAACAACTATGCAAACTTGACAAATCTATGATATATTGCGAAAAAATACTGATATATCGGAATATCGTATATAACATAATTAGGAATTACAGTATGCAAAATGTGATTTAAGAGTCACAAGCCATTAAAGACGATAGCGTAAAGAAAAAAAAGAATATTTCTGATTTGGTCACTGTTGGCATTAATTCATCATACATGCATAAGGGGGTATCTTACCACCATACCACTTTTTTTTCTAGGAAACTCGATGAGATAGGAAGTAGGAATAATACTTTTGATAATCAAAGTATATCCGGGTATCTTACCACCATACCACTTTTTTTTCTAGGAAACTCGATGAGATAGGAAGTAGGAAGAATACTTTTGATAATCAAAGTATATCCGGGGAATCGAATGGTCATGATAAAAATTTTGTGGGCCCACCGGAAGTAGGTGTACAAGGGGTCGACTTTGAAATCTCCAATGAAAACATATGCTGATTTGGAAATAATTGGGTAGAACTGTAAAAAGCAAACAACTTTTGTGTTGAAAGTTTTTTTAATATCACCAACGGATTCTAAGATATCACGCAAAAAAGATGCTACTACATGTACCGGCGATTGGGTTATTCAAACAATAAGAAGAGGAAGAATCCAATAGAGAACATCTGTATACTTGTGTATAATCTGCAGAACATTATTGAAGCAGCAAAGAACAGTATTATACATACTCTCTGGTAATACCCGAATCACACATGCGACAAGTCTTTCGCCATCACAGTTCGGCACGAAGCCATACTCAAGATCAAAGGTCTTCCGACTTGTTTCAGCACTCTATGATTGCATCATGGAGTGCACGGAATCCTCTATCGGATTCTTCTTCTTATTGCTTGAATAGCTCAATCGGTGGTTCATGCGGTAGCATCTTTTTGCGGATATCTCACAATCCATAGTGATATTAAAAAAACTTTCAAAACAAAAGTTGTTTTTTACAGTTCTATCCAATTATGCCCAAATTGGTATATGTTTTCATTGGGGATTTCAAAGTTGACCCCTTGTGCACCTACTTTCGGTAAGCACATAAAATTTTTATCACAACCATTCGATTCTCCGGATTTACTTTAGTTATCAAAATTTTACTCCCTATTTCTTACCTCATCGCGTTTCCGAGAAAAAAGAGTGATACCGGTGATAAGATAACATTGTATACAGGTTTAATGATTACTAATATGTATCAGTCTGGTTTGTATGATGCTTGTATTAATTTACGAAATTTTTCCTTTAAATAATGAAATAGCCTACTTGTGGTAATTTTTGAAATGTTTCTCTTGATTTCCATGTAATTCCTATCATTTCATGGTATGTTTATAATATATTTTAAAATACATAGTCATATTTATAAAAGTAATCACAGTTAATTAAATAACAGTAAAAATAAAAACAGAAAAACATTTTTAACCTTCTTCAAATATAGGTCAGGTTAGATTAGTCTGAGCCGCCATATTCTCATGGGATATTCTTTATCTGGCAGTGGCTACTTATATAGCCCATCACAGGCTACCAACACACATGATGGAGTCAACCGGATGGCTGAAGGATACAGTTCAACGGGCCGAGTCCGGATCCCTCCTGAAAACTGGAGGTGTGGGACCCGGATTTGAACCCGGATTCTCCAGGATAGTAACTCATAGTTTTACCACGCGGTTCTTCAATTGTAGAACTAAATATTAGAGTACGTATCCTTACAAGATGATATTTTTAAGAATTCGATAAAATTTACATTTAAAAAAATAATAAGTTAAATAATCAAATTAAAATATTTATTAAATTTTAGCATTGAGTGAATTAAACTCGTCACGATTACCTGTTTTTCAATAGTATGATAACGCTTACTATATAAATTCACACTAGAATATTTGCAAAGAATCTAGTTTGCCATTATATGCTTAAATTGTTTGAAACATAGCAATAAAGCAGAATTTTCTAACATCGGGTCTAGTCAAAGTTTCGACTCTCAGATTTATGAAGTTCTACTCTATTTTAATATTTTGAAAGAACTTTCAAAATATTCCAAGGCATTTTACAACAACACTCTTGAAGCACATAAGCTGATATAAATATTATTAGTTTTACGCCGATCAACACTGGACGGCTCAGTTAGACGAGCGTTAGATCTTCGGGACGCACTGGCATCAGCACTCTCGTCCCAGCGACAGGCCATCTTACTACATTGGCAATCAATTACCTCGAACAAAGCACTGAGACATATCCGTAGATTCCAAAGTTGGCCATCCGACAGCTGTTCTAGCCGAGCATCAGAGGTACTACTTTATCGCCTACGTACTAATACTGCTCCACTAAACGCCTTTCTTTATTCTCGAAAACTGCACCCGACGCCAGCGTGCCCACATTGCGGCGCCATCGAAACATCTATACATTACTGGATTGAGTGCCCAGCTTATTCAAGGGCGAGAACCACATTAGGAGCAGCACTATACACTTCCATTACTTCTCTCCCCGATCTGAACGACATCTATTGGCCTCCACCACAGGCGGACACCCGTCGCCACATCGCTCACTTAGAACGCTACATCATAACGACTGACCGCTTTACGTGAAGCTCAGAGCAATACTCGTAATCGGAGGAAAAAGCGTCAGCTATAACCTCCATATTACCCAAAAGAAGAAGAAGAAGATGATGAACGTTGCGTAAAAGTATTGAAACAGTACTATTACTTTTTTCAAAGATAAAACTCGATATTCTTGAAGAAACGTTTACAATCTGAATTTTGTTTAATTTAGGTAAAAATGTAAACATAATTCTAATATCTTTAGGTAAGAATTATTTTGGGAATTTAATGTAGTTAATTCAAATTATGGTTTGTGAAGTTAATGGAAATTTCTAATTTGTAAACAGATGTGTTAGTGAAAATAATACATTGGAAATTAGATGTTCATATTGTAAAACGAAATATAAAAAGAACATATTGAAAAATAAAGATTCACATTAAAAACGAAATATAAGAAATTATTCGATTATATTCAGGTAAAGCTTAAATTCTTTTAGTATAGAAATTAATAGATTTGTAACTAAAACTTCCCCTTTTTTGAAATAGTGTGGATAATTCGGTTTGGTACAACATTGCAATTATAGATAAATGTTGCATAAGGAAATAATAATAGAAAAAATTAATAGAATTTGTACTAATAATTACAAAGGTAATCTTAGTTTATAAACAAGTATAATAGTTTTTGAAATAATAAAATTTAAACATTTGATTTTGTTTTTAATTATAAAGGAATGGCAATTTCAAAAGTAGATTTTGAAAAATTGGTTGAAAATTTATAATTGAAGAATAGTTTGAAATTAATTAGAGTGAGATCAGCTATGAAAATTTCCTTGTGGAACACATGTATCACTAACCGAAAAGGACCAAAACAGGCCGAAATGGGTAACATTTGAACTCACCTGCCGACAACGACTGCATCCCTTTGCAAGCTGCATCCAGCACCGTCTGAACGATCGTTTTGGAACTGACGGATTGCTTGCAAACGAAAATGCCGATATCTAGCCTGAGAACCGAAATGTGGTTTTTTTTTGTTTTTTTTCCTTCCTTCCCTCGATGAGCTGGTGTTTTTCGCTAGGTTTTTTTTTACTCTCAGGGATATCGAGTGTTCTTTCGGACCCCCAGAACCGGCTTTTCTACGGAATTTCGACCGCCGAAAGGCAGGGGTTTCTACCCTGTGACGAGGGGACTTTCCACCCCCTGGGGCTTTTTTAGCCCCGCTAAAATAGCGGACGCGGCTGAAGGCTGCTCCGCGGCCCCCGACTGTTCCCTCGGACCTCCAGAACCGGCTTTTCTACGGAATTTCGACCGCCAAAATGCAGGGCTTTCTACCCTGTGATGAGCGGGCTTTTCCTCCCCCGGGGTTTTTTCGGCCCCCAGAATATAGCGGACATGACAAAACCCCTTTCAGTCCGAATCCCTGGCTGCAGGCTACAGTGGTTCGCTTAGTGCAGTGCAACACAACGACGGACATACTAGCCATCTAAATAATAAATAGCTATCGCTCGAGGCTTCGCGGAAGCGGTGCGTTGGCAAGCGACACTGGCGCGCGCAACGCGCGGCAGACAAACGCGCCTGGCGCCATTAGAAATCGAGGCAAACTCGCTCGTCATGCGCAGTATGCACACGCCGACGTAGTCAAGAATTGCTCGTCAACGAGTCAAATACGACTTCTGAAGAGTTTCCAGCAGAATGAACGCATAGCATAGTCCGTATGGAGGTGGCCTATGGAGCGAAAGGACCTGGCATTGAGTCCCATGGAAGAAGACAGAAATAATTTATCAGACAACGAAAAGTGTTTCCTGTGGTGGGAAGAAGGAAGAGGGCAACAGAGTATAGGGGGATAAAAAACAAACAAGAGAAAACCCCCACATGAGGAGAAAAGCTGAGAAAGAGGAGTAAAAATTTTACTGCCGACAGATGGGGCCGCGCCTCCTCTCCCGCGGTTGTCGTTGGCAGGTGAGTTCAAATGTTACCCCAAAATGATTATTGCAGATTGTGAAATTATATAAATAATTGACATGTAAATAATTTTTTAGTATATTTTTAAGGATTTTATAAATTTATTTTGTAAATTTTGTGAATAATAATAAATTCATGTTTAAATATTAAGTACTTGTTCCCATTACCTACATGCACTGAAATTTTAGTGATAAAAAATCTGTTGTTAAAGAAACGGATATGGAAATTATTCCATATACAATTGAAAAAAGTTAAAATTTCCATATATTAAAAAACGTAAAAATATAATAATAATTTACGATATTCAAAGTATAATATAAAGTATTTTTATTAATTTAATAAAAAACAACAATTTGTGGTTTAATATAAAAGTATTATTTACAATTTCGATAAACCTAACTTAAAATTTATTATTATAATAAAAACATGCTTAGGTTAAAGCACTTTCATAATTCCGAAAAGTCTTAACCCACGTGACGTCATAACCCTCACACTCCACTTCTATCCAGCCCAGTGACGTCATAGCCCCTGCTAACCCCTGTGACGTCACTTCCACTTCTATATTCCAACCGTTAGAAGGAGCATACTACTAATGATTTTGCAACAAATTTTATGGAATTCTTACAATGTCAAATGTGATATATAAAAATTAAAATCTTTTGTCTTACTTATACTATAATTTCTATAACAGATTTGAATGAAGCATTATGAAATTTGAATAGCGTAAAATTGAGTTTAAAAATTTATGCAAATATGAAATTTAATTTAAAAAATAAATGAACAAATAAGCTATATAATAATAATTAAACTATAAAATATCAAATTTAGCAAATAATGGAGAATATTATTTTGTGGTCTAATTATTTACAATTAGAAATTTCGATAATAATTCTCTGATGAGATAAAAAATAATAATTAAATAATACTATTCTGAATAACACAACATGATATAATTTATATTTGTATTAATGTATGTATTTTGTATTCATTCTCTTACCTGGAGATTATCTTCGGCATCAAAAAAATGTTCACTCATATTGATACTAAGTTAAAATCTGTACTTAAAGTACTTTGGATTTTTTCAAAGTAATCTCTCAAAGAAATTAAAGATGCTAACACGGAGAACATTTTACACAATATGAAAAATTATTATTGTGTATACTTTACATCTCTTGAACCTCCGACAGAAGATAACAGCCCTGGAATAAACGGACTCTGTGAAACCTCTTCATATTGTACAAGGTATTTATCCTCCAATTGTATTTGATGTACTGCTCTTAATATGTGAGAGAGCTATCATCATTTGTACAGGGATCTCTCTCAGTAAAGGAATCAGGCTTATTCACAAACCGAATTATTGTTAGTCATTGCATCACAGGAGATTTCTTCTTCATCCTTACTCACAGAAGCGTCACATATCCTCGTTTTGGCTATCAAATATACTGAAGCCACAGTTGCCACGCAATCCCCACACATATATGACGTTTCTTTTATAATATATATATATATATATATATTATGAAATCATATAATGAATATCATATATTTAGAAGGAATATAGTATTACGTGTAAAATTATATCGGTCTCCAACTAATCTGCATGCTGATAAATTTCACGTTATTGAACAATGCAGCTATCATTTGTAATTTCTTAAGCGTGATTTCATTGACATGTAGCTCGCTATATTATGCTAATAATAATAAATTAAATGATCAAACTTGATCTTACATTATTTGTATGATTGTATGTTTTAGCATTAACAATGATCAAACTTGATCTTACATTACATGTTTTAGCATTAACAAAGATCTTGTTAATGCTAAAACATGTAATTATAAATTTGGATAATTTTCAATAACTTAACTGTTAAAGTACCTTTATCTAAGATCAACCTATTTTTCTTCTGTTGCATTAACAAAGATCTTGTTAATGCTAAAACATGTAATTATAAATTTGGATAATTTTCAATTACTTAACTGTTAAAGTACCTTTATCTAAGCTTTCAAAAATTTTCAAGGTTGAATATTTTGCGTAAATTTTTAAGACTTAAAATTTAAAAATTTCCAAGATCAACCTATTTTCTTCTGTGTTTAACTTCATATTCAATTTTTTATGGTCACGTTCATTCTACTTACTATATAATTCAAAAAGCAATTCTGAAAAAATTTAATTGCAAACTTTTGTACTTATTGACAATTTGTGATAACTGATATGAGGGAATAAATATCTGGTTTACTTAGTTTCTTCAAAATGTATGAAACAGCTCAAAAATTATTAAGGGCAAGTTTAAAGTTTTAAAAATTGGTTAACTTTTAACAGTTAACATTTTAGAATAATTCACAACTTCACAATCGTATTCATCCTGATAAATTTTATAAAATACAATAATTTTTTGAAATACAGTATAATTGGGTATACGTAATGCTTATATGAGAATTTATCATAAAACATTTACATTATTAAGATTATAGTACTTTAAAAGTTTGCCATATTGAAGCTGGAAGAGATAGGATGTTTAATAATTGAAGCCATTTTTATCGTCCTTAATAGTATACTTATTATAATATTTATTAACAAAATTATTTAACGTTTTTAATATGTTATATCGCAGTTAACCTATATAATTTTCATCGTATGAACGAAGAATTAACAATATTATTGTATAAAAAAAAGCAAAATTTTCAGTACACTATTCACGTAATCATCTGTTTCAATTTGTTTGTACAATAAAGTTTATTTCATCAAAACATTGAAAGACATCTTCAAGTGAGGACATAGTACAAAAGAAATGAGAAGTGCACGTCCCCAAATTGGTTACACGTCACTGTAAAAGGGTTAACTACTAAAAACTTCATATAATAACAAACTAAAAAATGTGAAGCAAATTAAGCCAATAGAGAATAGTACACAATCAGTGATGGCCGAGTCTATAGAAATTCTGAAGAGGACGAAAAAGAAAAATTAATTAATGATAGATTGAACTGGGAGCCCCCTGCAGCATGGAAATACATGCTGAAAAAAGAGGAAGGAAAAAGAGACTGTAAATTAATTGCAGAGGGAGGAAATAACATGTTTAATGATAATTCCGGAATTGGAATAGTGAAAATAGAATAATTTTGAAATACTTGTTCTGAAATGACTCAATATTGTAAAAGTCTCTAGATTTGATTAAGTGAAAATTTTGTATACCTGATGAGGATGCAAAACGCATCGAAAACGTTTGTATCTTAATTAATAAAAGTTAAGTAGAGTACTATACTGCAAAGAGTGCTTGATTTTTTAGTTTGTTATTGTTCAAACTTGATATTTTAAAAAAATTTATGCAATAAAAAATGAAATCATTTCAATTTGAAATTTCATTTCTTTTATTGACTATGTGCAAGTTTTAATTTTGAATGTGATTGAGTGTGCATGTTTAAAATATAAATTAATGAAAAGTTAAAGTATATAAATATCTATTTTAAATTAAATATCGTTAAAGAGAATTAAAAAATAATACAAAATAATGATAAATAAAATACCACGTTACTTCAAATTTAAGCCGCACTTTTTATTCAGATTTTTAAGATGTAAAATATGAGTGCGGCTTAAATTCAAAGCAATATTTTAACATCTTATTTCTCCCGAGCTCCCATTCCCCAACGTTCGGGCTTTTGCTTTACGCTCTATGTATGCGCATAGTATTACGATCATTGATTACAATTTATTCGGTAGCTTATTATGTATATTAGTACCTATTTAAGTAAATAAAAATGTTTCTTATTTTTCAATACTTATTATAAAATCATTTTTTATTTTCTAATTTTCCAATTTTAAAATCCTACTGCAGCTTAAATTCGAAGTAATACGGTATATTTTTTTTTTTATTAGAAATGACTGAAAATCTTTTATTTTGACATTAAAAATTTTAAAAACAACCTCATATTTTAATGAAAATATTCAATATTTTTGAAATGATGTTCAATAAATCAATATGAAAAAATATATTCTTATTCTCTAGTTTGTAGAAAGTTTTTGAAATATATGGGGTTATAAGATTGAATCATAAGATTTCCGCGCATTTATACAGGCGGCTAATATCTAATATTAATTGAGGAGCTTATTATGGAAAAGTGGTGTAAGTCCACCAATAATCATAAATGAGTTTTCTGGCAGGATGGTGTAATTATCATCCAATCTATTAGTATGCAAGTATAGGAGCATAGCTGCCATCTTCTGCCCATACATAACAGCTTTAACTTGGCTAGTAACCAGATATCCACAAGTGCTTCTTGTGCAAATGGTGTAAGTCCAAAAGACAAATTACAAATAGTAGCCTGTATTGAGACAAAGTGGCTAGTCACAATTTCTTAGTTCAAATCCATGACTGAGGATTCGTAACATCCATTTGAAATTGAGATTTTGTGTAGGTAAGTCTGATGACAATTATAAGGATATTCTGATTTGTAAATACAATATGCTTATAAAAGATACTATTTGCACAATGGATGACAGTGACATAGAAAATGAAGTAGCTGTCTCAGATAGTGATATGTCAGGAAACAGTTAGGATAGGATTGATGTCGAGCAAGAATACTGCTCATGGTAGAAAATGCAGTAGAAATCCAGCTGAATGGAAAGCCAATATAAGAAAGAGACTCAGATATTTTGGGCAATGGTATTCCAGTAGAACAGGAAAGAATGTTCTTGCAAAAGGAATGAGCCAAAAGGATTATAAATGTTTTTAGAAGTGTGTGGACCAGATTTCACAAATCAGCATGCCGGAATTATTTGAAACATTTTGGAGAATGAGTGATTAGGGCAAAAAAATGCCTACATCGTTATCCTGGTGAAATATATTAGAGCCTATATATTGTAGTCATCACTGAGATTCTATTCACAATCCAAAAGCATATACTTATAATTATTATTTCCCAGTCAAATCTGACACAATCCATGTCTGCAAGAATTTTTTCTTAGGGACATTCAACTTATTGAATAGGAAATGCATCAGATTATTGAAAGCTTCCAGGGAGGGGGCAATACCGGGAGCAAACAACAAGATTGGGAAGTGCCCACATCTGCCATTGATGCTGATATAGTGTCTCAAAGGGGTACATTAGTAATTTTCCAAAATACACAAGTCACTATTCTACACATAAAAATCCACACAAATTGTATCTCAATGCTGATGTAATTGTGACAAAAATGTATGAATTGTACCATAAGAATTGCAAAGCAGAAATATACACCCATTGCATCCTACAAGCCATGCCATTGCTGAACTGACCAAGGACATGATATCCTTATTTCTATTCATTCCACCCATTTACAAGTTTTTCAGCAACTTGCCATAAGTAACCTCCACACAGCTAGTAATAGATGATGATGACATTGTTTACAAGTAATGATTATCATCATAATTGGCCTTGATTGTTATTCTATGAATAAAAATAAAACCATTGAAAATAAGCTCAATATTATTGTATTCTATTGATTTATGTCTTTGCAGGGGAAAGAACTTTTGGTGCAATGGCTTATAATACAAGAGATGAAGGACGAGTGTTGAAAGTGCAAATGGTGTAAGTGTATTGGAACTATTGTTGCAATCATTGTGACTGCATCTATGTTTAACAAATGCATTACAGTAATTCCACAGGTATGTAATGTGCATTGTACAGGGTGTCCCACTCGAAAGAGGCTCCACAAACGTGTAGTAATTCCAATGAAATTGAACCGTGTAATTTGCGACGTTTGACGTGGCAACACTGCACTCTACAACAACCACGCGTCGCTGTGGCTTGAGCTTGAGCTCAGTGTTCAGTGTTTTGTGTTTAGTGACAATGTATCGCTATTCTGTCGAAGAGCGCGCTTCGAAAGGACTGTGGCCCCCAAGGTCACCTGATTTAACACCACCTGACTTTTTCCTCTGGGGTCACCTAAAAATTAAGGTATACAGGAACAAACCTCAAAACTTGGAAGATTTACGAGAGAATATCATCTGTGAAATCCAGGCAGTGACAGCTGAGTTCTGGCAGCAACATTCAAGAATCTGCAGCGTCGTGTTCAACTGTGTTTACAAGTTGAGGGCGGTCACTTCCAGCACCTTTTGTGATTCACCTTTATTTCCCCATGAACAAGGTATGACATATTCATTTTATTTCCTGATTCTTATGTAAAGCCTTTAAGTGTAAGTGTAATTTAAGTGTAAATTAAGCAAATGTTTGTGGGGCCTGTTTCGAGTGGGATACCCACCCTGTATATCATGGACATCCATGTGACTGGGATTTTTTTTTGTTAAAAAACTTCTCTTATCTCCATATTGGAGCATTCTCATATCTCATGTCCTAACAACTCATATCTCCAATTGGAGGAATATGGACTTTACACCACTTGCATAATAAGACTTCAATTATTTCCCATTTATGTATACCACAGTTACAAAATTAGTAACCAATTAACACAACTCCTTAAATAACTTGTTTTGGATATAACCATAATGACAATCCTAGTATACAATAGCAATGTATTAGATTACAGGCTTTTTCTACCTCCACATGATCTGTCACTTTGACACACTATAGTCAAATTCCAACATAGCCCAGTTAAGCTATAATGCAGGGGTAAAGTATGTCCCCCCAACAACCATGTTAAATAAGACTTCTACTTTATATGGCAGTAGTGTTCAACCTTTTTTACTATGCAAGCTACTTTTCTATACTAAGTTATTCAGTGATCTATTCTCTTATATACTGTAGATCACATCCCCCAACCTGATATCTGATTATGCACAATTATGCAGTTAAATGAGTTCCCTCACTTCGGAGGACCAATTCTCCCAGTCCTAAAAACTTTATTTATGTATTTAAGAATTTATTTAGCATTTTTAATTATTTTAATACAACAAATAAAACAAATATATTGGAATAAAATATTTATTTCTCTATTTTGGAAAACCAAAGTTAGAAAAAAACAATAGATTGATTACAAATTCAAAAGTTACTTTTTTTTCTTTTAATCAACAAATATTTCCAATAGAAATATTGGTTGATTAATTATTGTATTGAATAACTAATAATAAATTTGTATTTTTTCCTGCTTAAAGTACTTTGTAGATTCCTTCTATTTCTTATAAATAGCAGAACTTGATAGTTTATTATTAGCAGTATATATAAATACTTACAATTATTATATATCAATATTAAAATATATTTATTTAAATTTTTTATACACTTATATTAAAATACATATAAATACTTACATTTTCCACTTTCAGGTACCACATGTATCATAACTCCACTATCTTGTGGTGTTTCTGCTTCATTATCATTATAAGCCAAAAGGGCTTGATATCCAGTTTGTAATGAAGTCATGTTAAGTGCTTTATCAACTCATTTCCACCTATTTAAAATAATATTTCCAATTATTATAATAAAACAAAATCTAAACAAGCTTATAGGACCTTCTTATCCATCTCATGGCACCTCATGTGCGCAAGGTTAATAGTGCAATTAAGAAAAAATATTATCATCACATATCCGGAAGAAGAAATGCTATAGTGTTCCAAAAAATACGAAATGACAAGGAAACTAGGCCTAACGCCAAGAGGTGTGAGATATACAAGGTACCGTTAGTTGATTCCGTAACTGGTGTGGTAAGCTACTACATTGGAATAACCATATGATGCCTGAAAGAATGTATGCAACAGCAGCCATACGATGTACGAAACAACAAGGTAAATATGGCTCTAGCACAAGCAGCCTACTCAAAGGACTGTTCTGTTATATGTAAAGTGACCAGGTGTTTTATAATGGAATGCAGGAAGCGTTAAAATAAAAAAAAAAACACTTAACACATTCCTGAGGACACTATTTTCTTAAATTTATTTAGTTGTTCCTGATTAAAATGTCCTGGATCTATTTTTTATGCATTTATTAATAGGGTCATTCCATGTCAAAGGGACCAATATTGAAAAGTGTCCCCACTCGACCATCTCCAAATTTGATGAAACTTGGTATGAAGGTTCTATATGGTCTTTGATGGTTGTATCCCAAGTTTCAGTTCAGTATCTTCAGTGGTTGAATTTTTAGGGGCTTTGAAAGAGAAGCCATTCACCTTCGTGTCGCGTACGAATGTGCAAAAGTGTCAAGTTTGCTAGGCTTTTTTAAAAGTTCTAGCAAACATTTATTTGTTTGCTTTAATATATATGGACAACTTTTTATGCTGAATCCAACCATGGCAAAATTTATGGATTTAACTGCATTGTAGTATAGTTACAGACATCAAAAGTTACTAAAAAATTCGTCGCATGATTCCGAGAGCTAAAGTTTGATGGGTTACTGTTCCATTTCAAATGAAACAATTACCCCAAAACTTAAGGAGGTTATTTCCAACTATAATGTGTATGTGTAGATCAAATTTGATCATCATTGGATTCCTAGATTAAAAGATATGCATCTCCAAAGTTGACAAAAATTTTCAACAAGCAAATTTTAGGGTATCTTTGAGGGTCAGTATCTCAACTGTGTCATCTTCAATCTCTTTTTTCTTGCCATAGCTGGAAAGAGCATGATTTAAGCTTTCAAAGCTATATTGTTTAATTTCTGGATCTTTTGTTTTTATGAGTAAGAATATCTTTCAAAAGTTAGGAAAATGGATTGTCGATAAGTTCAAAAATCAAAATATGTTCAATATAATATCTTTAAGTAAACAAATGTCACCTGTGGTTTAGGGTGTATGTATGCTAACAAAAAGTATTGTGTTATTTATTTTTTTATAATATGAAACAGAAATATAATAAAAGCTCATAAAATGCTTTAAACATTATAAAATATTGAAAATAATTATGAAATGCCTTATTGCTTTATAAGAATTTGAACACAATAATTTGTTCCTGAATGCTGTAGAATTTTCTAGAATATTCTAGAAATTCTGTAAGCCCTGAGAAATTTTACAATTTCTAGGATATTCTGGAACTTTTGGAATTTTTAGAATGTTCCAGAATATTCCAGAAATTCATGAAAATTTTAGAATGTTCTAGAAGATTCTAGTCACATTGATAAAACATATATAAACTATAACTTTAAGCTGTCTTATAATAGTTAATATATTTAACTCTTTTTACAGTGATTCCTGTTTTCTTTATATTGCTTGTTATATGCTAATAAACTTTTTTATAAAATGAATCGAGAGATCCTTTCACCCTGTTACTTTGGTGGATCCAATGGCACTGATTGTCATAAGTCATCAACATTTTATTATGGTGAAAGTCAACTACAACCAGTTAAGGAAATGTCATCAATGGACAAGGAGCTTCTACGACGTAGGTCTGGGCTCGATTTTACTGATGATGCTCAAATTTGCTCATATCATAATGCCTTATTGATGACAAAATTTCAATTCCTGCAGAAGACTTGTTGCAACCCATTTGGTAAAAAGAAGCACACAGTCAGAAAGGATTTAACACCAGTAACCATCGCAATGTCTGATAGATTGAAATTACTGACTAATAAAGTTTTCAAACCTGGTCAGAAGATTTGCACAAAATGTAGACATGGATTGGTTAAGCAAGAGTCATCACATCATGGTAATCAAGGATCATCCTCCGAAGACATGGATGTTGTTGATGCTTGCTGCACTGCTAATACTTCGTTATCCTCACTTGGAGAGTCACCATTAAAGCTTCAGCGGGTTAGCAAAAGGGATTCAATGGGATACCTAAAGCACAAAGTTCTGAAAGCCCAAGGCAGCATTGCAAAGGTAATTGCTAAGGCTGCTAGCGTGAGCCAAATAGATGTTACTCAAGCACAAGCAAAAGAGTGCCAAAAATGTAAAGATATGGACATCTTGATTGAAGAACTTAAGATTAAGCTTCAGACTTCCAGCAATCTCAGTAAAGTTCAAATTTTGACCCTGGCGCCAAATAGTTGGAGTATTGAAAAAACAGCTGAAGAATTTGCTGTTTCAAATAAAATGGTGAAAAAAGCAAGGAAACTAAAGATGGAAAGTGGGATTTTAGCAATGCCTGCAAACCGAAAAGGGAAAAAGCTCAATGATGAAGTGAAACAAAATGTCCTCAACTTTTTTGAAGATGATGAGTTTTCACGTTTATGCCCAGGAAAAAAGGATTGTGTTGCAGTAAGGATAAATGGGGAAAAGATTCACAAGCAGAAACGTTTGCTCCTTTGTAACTTGAAAGAAATGTACATTGCCTATTGTAAGCAATATGGAAATCAAGTAAGCTTCTCAAAATTTTGCGAACTCAGGCCAAAATGGTGTGTTACAGTTGGGGCATCTGGATCACATTCAGTATGTGTATGTGCAATTCATCAAAATGTCAAACTAATGTTGGCTTCAGCAGCATCCATACAAGATGACTACAGGGATTTGATGAAGAAAACTGTGTGCAGTTTGGAATCAAAGGATTGTATGCTGCAACGTTGTGAGGATTGTCCAGGGAAAATGCAACTAGAGACTTTTCTTGAAGAAATTTTTAAAGACTATGATCCTGAAGAAATTATAGAATACAAACAGTGGATCCATACTGACAGGGACACATTAGAGACATGTCAGAAGACTGTTGAAGATTTTATAGAAGCATTGATTCAAAAAATTATTGGTTTGAGAAGCCATCACTTTGTGTCAAAACATCAAAGTTTACATCTTAAACAACTAAAAGGAAATCTCGCAGAAAATGAATTAATTATATTGATGGATTTTGCTGAAAATTATTCATTTGTTGTCCAAGATGCTATACAAGGATTTCATTGGGAGAATAGCCAGGCAACATTACATCCATTTGTGATCTATTTTGGTGGCAAGGAACATCAAAGCATTAGTACATGTATGATCAGTGACTGCCTCCGTCATGACACCATTGCTGTCCATGCCTTTCAAATAAGATTAATAGCATATTTAAAGACAAAGATTGAAAAAATTAAGAAGATTTATTACTTCAGTGATGGGTCAGCTGCTCAATATAAAAATTTCAAAAATTTTATAAATTTATGCCTGCATGAAGAGGATTTCGGCATCATGGCTGAATGGAATTTTTTTGGAACAAGCCATGGTAAATCACCTTGTGATGGAATTGGAGGAACAGCAAAAAGGCTAGCAGCCCGTGCTAGTCTACAGAGGCCCTTAGATAACCAAATATTGACCCCGTATGATTTATTCAAATTCTGTGATGATAGTATTCCAGGCATAAAATTTTTTTATGTACCAAAAGAAGAAATTGAAAAAATTCAGCCTGATCAAGAAAGAAGGTTTGCCAAGGGACATACAATTGCTGGAACAAGGGAAAATCATCAATTTAGGCCAATTAATTTTAATAAGCTGCAGGTGAGCAGAGTTTCCAATGATGCTACAGCATTCACAGTCAATGCCTTTGAAGCAGATGAAGAAATTTCATATATCTCAAATGCAAACTTACAGCCAGGACAATATGTCACATGTATGTATGACAATTTTTGGTGGGTTGGAAATGTGTGTGAAGTTTCACATGAAGAACAAGATGTGCTTATCAGCTTTATGCACCCACATGGCTCTGCTCGTTCATTTCACTGGCCAACTACTAAAGACAGATGCTGGATCCCTGAGCAACATATTTTTATGACTTTAGAGGCACCATCAACATCATCATCAGGAAGACAATACAGTTATCCACAATCTATTCTGGACAAAATTGAAGAACTGTTTAAACAAAAATGGAACTGAGTTTTTTGTAGTTTTGTTTTTTAAATTTGCTGTGTGCTTCAATTGTTTTTTGGTCTGCATTGAATAAAAAAATAAATTGCCTAGCAGTATTTTCAGGCATAATATTTCACTGTTTGAAAGTTTTGCGAAGTATTAAAGCAGTAACTTTTGAAAGATATTCTTACTCATAAAAACAAAAGATCCAGAAATTAAACAATATAGCTTTGAAAGCTTAAATCATGCTCTTTCCAGCTATGGCAAGAAAAAAGAGATTGAAGATGACACAGTTGAGATACTGACCCTCAAAGATACCCTAAAATTTGCTTGTTGAAAATTTTTGTCAACTTTGGAGATGCATATCTTTTAATCTAGGAATCCAATGATGATCAAATTTGATCTACACATACACATTATAGTTGGAAATAACCTCCTTAAGTTTTGGGGTAATTGTTTCATTTGAAATGGAACAGTAACCCATCAAACTTTAGCTCTCGGAATCATGCGACAAATTTTTTAGTAACTTTTGATGTCTGTAACTATACTACAATGCAGTTAAATCCATAAATTTTGCCATGGTTGGATTCAGCATAAAAAGTTGTCCATATATATTAAAGCAAACAAATAAATGTTTGCTAGAACTTTTAAAAAAGCCTAGCAAACTTGACACTTTTGCACATTCGTATGCGACACGAAGGTGAATGGCTTCTCTTTCAAAGCCTCTAAAAATTCAACCACTGAAGATACTGAACTGAAACTTAGGATACAACCATCAAAGACCATATAGAACCTTCATACCAAGTTTCATCAAATTTGGAGATGGTCGAGTGGGACCCCTGGTCCCCTTGATGTGGATTGACCCAATATAAAAATTACAAAAAACAGATACTTCTGATAAATTAATAAAAAAATTTGAAAAACATTATTCTTCTTTTCCTAAAAAAACATTTACTATGTAGAAAATAACAGTCTCAATACATAATTATCAAAAATGACTATATAGATATAATCATCAATCCAATAAATACCATATTACTTTGAATTCTTTTTATTCAAATTTTTAAGATGTAAAATTTGGGTGCAGCTTAAATTTAAAGCGAATATTTTAACATCTTATTTCTCCCAATCCCCAATGTTTGGGTTTTTGCTTTACATTCTAAGCATGCACATAGTATTACAACTGTTGATAATAGTTTATTCGGTGGTCCCCCGTTCCTACTTTTCTGATTTAATCCAGTTGCTCTTAATAGTAACTTGTAGAATTCTGTTGTATATAACCATATTTTAATTATAAGAAAAATCACGAATTACTATAATGCTGTTTATAACCATTGATGGAAACCAATTTCCACTTTTTATTTTAAACAAAAAAATTGTACCCAAGGAAAATTTTCCTAAGGGTGTTTTAATTTGAGCATAAAAGAATGCATGGATGACAACAGAATTGATGAAAGATTGATTAAAACATGTTTGGGAGAAGATACCTGGCACTATTTTTAAAAAAAACAAGTATATATCTGAAGAAGATTCTCAATAAATTAGATAGCTTATTATGTATATTAGTACCTGTTTAAGTAAATAAAAATGTTTCTTATTTTTCAATAGCTATTATAAAATCATTTTTATTTTTCCAAATTTCGAGTTTTAAAATCCTACTGCGGCTTAAATTTGAAGTAATACGGTAATATTAAATAATTACATTATTTACACACATTTTTTTGCAGAGTGAAATTTTTAATAAATCTTCATTACTTGAAATATACTTATAAAATTCTTCACAGGAATTGGAAAAATTGCACTTAGCTTGCAATATTGCTTTCAACATTTCTACACTCAGCTGCATTTTTTCTGAGGTATAAAACTTATTTACCACTGAAAAACTTTTTCATTGTATCATTGATACCTGGCAAGCATAATGCAAACTATTATCTATATAATAAAATCTTTATGTCTGTTCCTTTCAGCGATCTCATTGGTTACAATAATCAAGTGATATATACCTAGCCATTTGGTTAACAATATATACTTTCAACAATTGGATTATATTGTTATTAATAATGTGTTCAAAATTTTTTTTAAATTATATTTAAAAACTACGGATATTTACAAATGTCCATATAAGCAGTCCAGCATTCCAAAACTCTGGTTCACCCATTTAAAAATGAAAATTTTCATCCATTATCAATTTAAATTATCAGAATTTTCTAAGTGGAGTAAATCCCATTTGTTGCTATAATTGCTATAGCAACAAAGTTTGCTTTATTTTAATTATTAGAATTTTGTTGAAATTTTACAATTATATTTATTATTTAATCTAGCAATTTTTTTACATGATTTTCATTTTTTATTTGTCATATAATCTGTTTTTAAATTACTTACTGTCTCATTTCACTACTTTCAGCAGTTCAGATCTGGCAACGCTTCAAGTCTCTTCGTTGGAGAATGTACGGCACGCGATAGGTGAGATGTAAAAATGCAGCACTTCAAAAATACTTCTACCAGGGATTTACCCTATAGCAAAAAGAAAAATGGACAACAAAAATAGACATACATTTAATAAATCGAGGATTACATTCCTCACCCAGTTTCACTCACGGCCAAATTTTTTTTTTACATATTTTAGGCCCCTTTCCAATCAGAGAGATTACTACAAAACGGAGTCCCTTAGTAATCTCCCTGATTGGAAAGGGGCCTAATATAGGAGCTAATATATAAAGTTCCAATAACGGCTGTAGCCGGATAGTGAAGGACAGGGTTCGCCGGGCTAAAATTTTTCAGTTGTTACCAGACCTGGGATTCTAACCCAGATCCTCTTGCGTGGCACACCAACTCACGACCAATTATATGTTGTCTTCTTTAGGGTAAAAAGTTTTAATTATGTCAAAGTTTTCGGAAAAACTCAACGAAATCCCGTATATAAAGAGGATTAATTGGAGCAAACTTTTATTAAAGTATCTAAAATGTTTATAATCGCAAAAATTTGCGGGTTTCAGCTAGTTTTCTTAATATTTCTGAATGGTATGTTGTTCGTATCAAAATTATTTCTATCCACCACGCATCGGTTGTTTTTTATATATTCCAAGCATTTATTTTTGAATCATCAATATATTTTTTTACATATGATAGCTCATCAAAAAGTTTCCTTTCCTCCATATCAGCAATGAATAGCTCCATTTTATCATCAAATTTTGAAACGTATTCAAAACTTTTTTGAACATTTTGTCAATAACAGATTTAAGATTGGTCCATTTAAAACAATCAGTGTTCAAATTGTGATAAGTGAAGTTCTAAATATTGATTACATTTTTGATAAAAACTCTTGACATCGGACTTGAAGGAATTCATTTTGGACCAACCATTCTCTTATAAATTTCTTAACTTTTGGTTAATGTAGTAGAACCGTCATGTCTTATGCTATATCGAATGCTCTTAGAGAATCTCCCAGACAAAGAGAGAGACCCTGAACTACTACAAAACTTATGCCATCTGCTAGTACACGAAGCATTTTTCTAGTTACAAGGTACGTTTTATAAACAGACAATCGGGGTGCCAATAGGAAGCCCACTAGCAGGGATATTGGCAGAACTAATAGTAAGAAGAAAAGAATCAGAAGTGTTCCACACGCTGTTACCAACAATTTCTTAACTTATTGTGTACAGTGAGTGATAGATATTGCATATCCATTCTTTCTTTTAATTTGAATTTTAAATCAGCTATTTCTGTAACAACTTCCATAATAGTATTTTTATCATCTTGAATACTTATCATACACAAGTAGAAACATTTGTTGCCAGTTAACAATACTGTCTAGTATGAAGTAGAGGAAACAGCAATTTGTGCCATTGTGAAATATTAAAAGGTTACATGTCCAATTTGGGACATATTCTGGGACAGTTTTCATTGCAGATAAACAACTCAAATCTGGGATAGTCCTGCATAATCCGGGACGTATGGTCACTTTAGTTATATGGGACGACGCTTAAATCGTCAATTCACTACTTTCTAACGAATTGAGGTGCAACCTTTGAGAAGTTTGGAACATTTACCACCATAGCAAGGATAAAAATTTAATTAATTCTAGAGATAAAAGACTAACACAATGCTTGGGAGTACTTGTTTAATTAATGTAACTACAGTATAAAAAATATTTAAGTGTGCAAACAAACTTTTGTATCTTATCACCCTATTCTTGTCCCTCTTGCCTAACATTTTATTTCATGTGCACAACCTGTTTGTTTTTGTCATTATCCTGACACTAGGGGTTGAAATTACAATTTACACTTATTTTTACAGATGTTCTGTTCTCTGTTAATGCTCACTTTCTCTGTGCAACTGAAGATGGGCAGTTCAGCCCAAAAGTGCTCCTGCATCTTTAATTTTATTTTAAGGTCCTGTAAGCTTGTTTAGATTTTTTGTTTTGTTTTAATTTGGGACTAGTTGCCAATTATTATATATATTCAATCATAGAATAAAATATTGTTAATAAATAATTATAGGAAGAGTTGATCATCTGAATTAGTAATATTCTAAATTAATGAAATACACCAGTTACAGATTTAATTAAAAAAAATGTTTCAAATTCTATAATAATAATAATAATAATAATAATAATAAAATGAATGATTGTATATTGTCTAGTCAATTCAACACCATTATAAAACATTTTTATAAGCATAAACAGAGTAATAAAAAGAAATTTATTTATGAAAAGAAAGTATGTATATGAAAATGCATTTTGAAACACAAAAAATACATATACAATTTATATACAGTCAAATCTCAGTTTACAAACGCCTCAGATCACAAACAATTCAGTTTACAAACAAATTGTCTGAACACAAAGTGTCTCGGATGATGTACTGTGTCTCAAGTTATGAACACACAAGCCATCAACATAAGCATTTTCAATGATAATGCCATGTATCACTTTAGAAACATTTTAAAACAGACAAAAACAACTGGACAACTTTTTTGTGAGACAGAGGTGCAGTGGGTCTGAAGCAGTGTAGAGTGGTGCCAAGAGACAGAAAAAAGAAAAAGAATCCCCTTCCAAACAATAACATTTCACTTCCTCACCACTTTCCACCTGTCAACTCTCCTCCATATAGGTACAGTAAAACTAAATAAAGTTTTCCTTTATATTTTATCTGCTTAGTGTTGTGTTTATCTTTTTTGTATGATTTTAATGGATATGAATGATTTTAATGATTTTAATTGATTTTGTATTAAGAATTTGTGCACAAAATACTGTTGGAAAAGTAATCATCTGAGATCCAGGAACAGATTAATCCATTTTACATTAATTTTTATGGAGAAAATTGTCTCAGTTTACGAACAACTTTCAGGAACGAATTTAAGTTCATAAACCAAGATTTGACTGTATTATAAAATTACAAAAAGGAAATAAAAAAACTTGTAATCATTCTGAGTTAATGTCAGAGTCCAAAATTTTAAGAGATATCTTAGCCGACATGAACACTAAACATAGTGAGATCATGTTGGAGGATTGTGGATATGTTGAAATAGGCTTTCATGACATAAAAATAAATTCATTTCAGGCAAAAACAAATAAACTCAAGTTTTTGAATAGTAATAACAGCACTGGATCTAGGGTAAGGCAAGTGAGGCAGTTGCCTTGGGCAAAAATTAGGAGGGGGAATGAAAATGCATTTGCAATTTCACACACAAGTTTAATCATATTTATCTTGACAATATTTCATGTTAAACAATTAGTCTATGAAGACATAATGGTGTATTTTTCTAACAGATAATACTTATCAAGGGAGGCAGAAACTAATGTGAATTAAACTGATTAATTGATAAACAATTATTAATGATTTTTGCCTGATTGAAAGAAATAAAAATTAAACTATAGTTCATATTTATTATATTAGAGTTCTTTTTATTATTTATATTATAAATTTATTTTTTGATAGTATATTGTTAAATATTTATTGCTTTGAAAAAATGAATAAAGTTTTTTGTATCAATCTCATTACATTCCAGGTTCCAAAGTATTACATATGTTTATATATTAATGTGGTGAGCACTTTCAAGAGGGTGGCATTTTCTAATGTTGCCTCAGGTGACAAAATATCTAGATCTAGCATTGAGTAATAATTACAGTAGTGTATAATAAACTGTATATACAAGCAACATAACATTTTTATACTAAACTAAAATTTATTTTTAATGTGAAGAGTGGGCTTGATGTTTTTTACTAGACCATTTACATTGGACTCATGATCAGTGCCAGGCCTGCCATAGGTGCAAGGCATGCATCGCACATGGGCAGCTAAACTGAATGTTGAAAACATAAAACAAGATATAAAATAAAATTAAAAACCAATAAAAAGAAATAAGAAAAAGGAAATTTATTTCTTTTAATATGTAAAATTTGGAAATTCTATTCATTTGAAAAAGATAAATTAAAAAATAAAATTCAATTCTAACGTCAATTTATGAAATAACTAACTGAATTAATATTTTATGCTGAGGCAAATATCAGAATCCTGCAAATATCTTCATCCGAAATTAACTGATGTGCAAAGAATAAATCCGATATTGATGGACAGGATTTATTTCATGAAATTTTATCAGTAATAACACACACAAAAGCCAAAAACTTTATTTCACATCCATATAACACACTTCAATATATTTTTAAAAACGATCTTCGAAGTATATTCCCTAATTTATTTGTAACACTTAGGATCGTTTTAACTCTGTCCATTTCTGTAGCATCTGCCAATATTCATTTTCCAAACTGAATATAATCAAAAACTATTTAAAAGCAACAATGCAAAAACACCACCAAGAAAATTTATCAATTATAGTGACAGAACATAAATTACTGGATGAAATCGATTTACACCATCTTATATGGGAATTTGCTCTTAATAAAGCATGCCAAACTTATTTCTTGTATATTGTTGTGTTTTCCTATTAATGTTATTTTTGAAAATATTATTTATCTTATTAGAAATTTAATTTTTGTATGTAGTGAAGTTTAAAGTTTATTTAATATTATAGTTACATGCAACGAAAATTTTGTAATTTATTACAATTTCCAACATATTCTTCATTTGTGTTATGGCTGTTACATATTGTATTAATATCAATAATTTCGAAGATGTTGTTATGAATTATGTATTATTACTGATAAAATAATAAATGAAATTATTTAAAGTTGAACAATTTTGACTATTAATTTTCCAATTTTTTGTTTTATTGATTGAATAGGGGCAGCCATCGATATATGGGGGCTGCCAACTAACAATTGTACAAGGGCAGTCGAATTTCTAGGCATGGCACTGCTCATGATTTGTAAGTTTTAAGTCTCTCATTGATAAGAATGAATTAAATAGCACAAGTTTTTTTTTAAAACCAAGCAAGACTGCTTGAGCTTGAATGAAACTGATATCTTTACCTTGCAAACAATTTTGGGACGCATTAAATTTTGAATATAGGTCAGTCAAATAAAACAAATGAACTTTACACTTCTGCAGCTCGTTTCACGTCCATATAAGCAGTCCAGCATTCCAAAACTCTGGTTCACCCATTTAAAAATGAAAATTTTTAAATAGAATGAAAATTTTTTATTAGAAAATGATCCATATCTTTCAAAAACTCTATAGTTGATATGTACAAATCTACAAGCCTTTGAAGATGATAACCTCCTGAGAGCCAACAGACTTTATGGTACAGTAGTTGATTAGCTGTCTCATCATTTTCTTTGCATAAGCTGGCAAACAAATGTGAATGCAATGGATTTGTTTTGATTTTACTAATTGCTTTTACACATACTATTTAAGAAATTAAACAATTTAGGACTCAATTGTTTTGCCACAAGATGTTGTCTATGAATAAATCAATGAACAGTGCATAGGTTAGAGTAAAAGTGAATAATTGGTGATTATATATAATCGTCAGTTATTATGCATAACCACCAATCATCTTGGTAAGTTTGATAAATTTCAGTAAATTTCTCATTTTTATCGGCAAATATGTGTAATTCCCAAATGAATTTGACAAGTTTGATAAATATCACTAAATATATTACTTTTAAGGCAATTTTTGCTTAATTTCCAAAATATAGTTCATAAATTTTATGAAATATCCCTTATTTTGTTGTTTTAATTAATAATTTAATTATACGGTTCTGGTGCCCTCTTAGAACTTATTCATCTTTTAACTTGGATTATCTCTAGCCATTTCAATATGTCTTCAATGTCAGCTTTCACACCCTGCTGGCCAAATCCATGTCTCTTTTCAAAGATGCTTTCCACAGTTTTCTTGTATGCTTCTAACTTTAGGCGCAAATCTAACTCGGATATGATTTTTGTGGTAAATTGTTGCAATACTATCCCAAGTTATCATATAAGGAATTATCTTTACTTGGGACTTATACTACTTACTCAGTTAATTTGCCATTTATTCATATTTCATTTTCAATTGTTGTTAACAAATCTTGATTAGTGATTCCAACCTCAATAAGCAATAAAATCTTTTTTTTTTATCATATATAAAAATATCAGGCCTATCATATTCAAGTTTTATAGATGTCTTTATCCAGATGTCAACAAATGTCAAACATCAAATGTGGGTAGCATAAAAATTAAAAAAGAAAAGGAAAATAGTATCAAACATAAATTTTATTTACGAGTGTTTATTTATTTTGATGACTTTTTCTTTAATGATATAATAAATCTGTCAAATAACTTGAACTGGTAGTGTGTCCTTGAATATATGCAAGTACAGTTTACACTTACATCTTTCATAATAGTGCATTAACCAGTAACAATATTTTATAAAACAATCATTTATTTTAAAGACCTCTTTGATCAAATAGGAATTCCCCTAATATCAAATTTAAGAAAACCAGTTGTTAAATAATTTGAATATCCCCACTGTATATATGTACACAGGGAGGTCAGAATAAAGTATACAGAGTTGCATGTGACAGCAGGATATAATGAATATAATGAAATATGTGTGCATACATATTTCATTATACTCTGTATGTAGTTTAATAATCCCTGTGTACATTGTATTGATTGAAGACTTTTGAGGTTAAAATTTTGTATAGTGTTGGTAGGCATGTGATTGGTCTGTACTGTGATGGGTTTTTACTGTGATGGTTTCTGTACTGTGATGGGTAATAATAATAATAATAATAATAATAATTAATATTAATATTATATGTTGCTACATTGAATATCTTCTCCCATGTCGGGTTCAGTTTATCTTGACCCGCTCTGTATTACAAAAATATAAATTAATATCTTTACTTTCAAATGTTTAATAAAATTCATATTTTTCAGATGGCTAAATGAATCTTTAAATCTTCTATCAAATGAATCAAGCTTTATTTTAATAATAAAACAAATAGTCATCATAGATTTTAATTGCCATATTTTAAAAAACATTATTATTACTTTTCAATATGAAGCTATTGAAAAGAAATAATAATGTTTTGATAATAGATGATGTGAAAGATGTAATTCCTTTAATGGAATTTAAATATATGATAACTATTTCATATATATCAAATCTTAATTATCTTCATATTGATTTTTTTAATTCACTACCTCCAGAAGCAAAAATCACTAGAGATAAAGAACTATTATGATTGTATCTATATTTCTCTAACTGAAAGGGGAGACAATTCTGTATAAAACAATGTTATACCAATAATATGATATTTAAGATCAACATATAAAATACAAAGCATAAATAAAATAACATAAGATCAACAAATAAAATACAAAACATAAATAAAATAACATGTGCTTTTAAATGTTGTAAATTAACATGTTTAGACTTGTAACTTATAAATACAATAAATGTTTATGTTATATATCTCAAAAAAAAAAAAATAAAATAATACACATACATGTTTACATAGAGTTGGGTTTATGGAGGTTGGAGATAAGTAAGTTAGGTATACTTGTATATTGTAACTAATGCCAGACCTCTTTGCCAAATAGTTTTTAAATACAGATATCCCTTGGTTTTCAAATTTTCAATTTAATATAATTATATAAAGAAAATAAATCTATACCACTTTTTCGTTCTGCAAAGAATATATTTGCAAAAATAAAACTAGTTGATCATCAATCAATTAACCATGTAATTTGTTTAAATGCTTTAAACAAATTTTAATGCTTTTCTTGCTTATTTTCTTCACTGATTGTTTCAGATAAATCAAATTTACTCTGTGTACAATTGTTTTTAAGACAAAATTCACTTCCACTTCAACTAGAGAATCCATAATGCAGTTACTGCATTTTTCATAATTTTGTAACTATATAACACTATTTAACTTTATAAAACAATGATTACACATTATTTCAGCTATACAATTTTCTAATATCTTTTTTATTCATATATAAATTTGAACAATGATGGTATTTTGTAGTTCTATTGGAAGATGACTAATTTAATCAATATAATTATTTAAATAAGTAAATTATTTTGTGTCTAATAGTTTTATTAAAATACTTACCATAATAAAATTTATAAGTAATGAATTTTTAATAAATAGAGTTGAAAACATCAATACTAATTTTCAGAAAATTAGATTTATTTTTTTCCAATAATTTAGCATAATGAAAAATTTTGAGAATTACAGTAGAGTTTCCCAAATCCAACACATATGGTTCTGGGGCTTGTCAGATTTCAGAGATTTGTTGGATTATTGGATGTTCAATGAAAAAAATGGAATTACATAAATGAATACGATCCATTTATTAAGGAGACTTTCCTGTCACTACCCTTGTTGTTTCTAAATAAAAGTTTTTGATCTATTTTTTATACTGCTAAATGTGCTATTTAATTTTCTAACCTTTTTCTTGTCATTTTTCCAACTTGTGAAGTATGCAGAAAATGCACCAGATTTTATACTCTCTTTTAATTGTATATGTTGATTGGACATGTCACAAATCAAGATAAAATTTGCATATAGAGCCAAGCATCATCTGCCAAATGCTGGATGCATGTAAATTTATTGCCTCAGAGTTTTGGAAGGAATAATCCTTCTAGGCTTATATTGACAAGCCTGATGCAGAGTTTGTAATCAATTTTGTTATAAACCACAGCTCAAGTGGAATATTTTGTTTAACCACTTTGAGTGCCTTTGCCATTGATAGACTTCAATGTCACAGAACAAAAAACAATATAAAAAAATTCAATCCTGATTTTATTAATCCAGCTTTTGCAAAATGGTATTTTTTTGGTAATTGTTGAAAATAAGGCCTTTTGACAGTGGATCCTAAATTTTTTAATTACGTGTAAACAAACATTATTTATATTTGACTGGCTGGATAGAATTTGGATTTTTTTAATTCTATCCTGTCAATTTTGTAGTCTAATCTATCAAACCCATTCTGATTATACAATTTGATAAGTGATATTTTGGGAATTTTTGGAAAAAAAATCAAATTTTTCTAAGTTATAAAATTCTGAAAATTAAAAAATATTGTAGATAATAAGAAAATAATGGTTAATTCTGTTAAAATAAACTAAAACACATCATAATCATTCATTTTTTTCTTTTAATTTCATGAAAATATATGAGAAAAATCACGAAAAATGGAATGTAAATACCCTTAGGCCATTTTAAGGGACAGGCACTTTATTACTTTACAAGAGCCACTCTTTTTCTGGTTATTGCAGCCAATCCTATTTTGCACATGGGTAAGTAGCATTGGGTCCAGAGTTGCAAACCACCAGTGGTGGTCCAATTACAGGAAAGAAAATATATTATATCTGTTTATGAACAAGATGAGGCCATTTTCATGTATATTAGGATTTTTCATATAAATAAAAAAATCTATAAAAGGTACTGAGAAAAATTGTGTAAATGAAGTAAGAACAACTTAATAAATATGAAATATTAATAAAAATGACAATATTTCAATGAATTCATGTAATTTTTTCTAATAATTATATAACTTCAATCAACAAATGTTATGTAACTGATGGTTTTTTCAATAATTTCTGAAAATTTCAACTGAATATTTTCATTCATTGCTCATTTTGTTCAGAAGACTTTCATTATCTAAAAATATTGAATATTTCATTGATGGCTAAAATTGCATATAAAAGATCATGCTTTCACTGATCTAGTAAATGCAACGAAAAAAATTTAAATTGTTAGAAAGAAAAATAACAAAATCTGCAATAAATACTGAAAATTTCAAAAATTTTAATGAAAATTATACAAGATTTCACAATTTCAATTTAATTTTTTTGCATATTAATTAGGCTTAATTTCAAAACATTGGCAATACTCAAGAGGCTAATAAAGAGAATTCTTTACTAATGTAAATGAGTCTGCTTTCCTTGCTGTTTGTAATAACAACTCATGGGATGTGTGTAGATTTATTGCTACAAGTAAGATACTACTAAATTAAATAATTATCATTATTTTAGTATCTAAGATTTCATTATCACTCATTGTTTTAAAATCATTTATATGCAATGCAAAGAAGATAGCATCTTAAGTAGTCTTGAATGCTTCATTTGTATACTGCCATAACAGAACTTATGTAACGATCCAGTTAGTTGCTGATGTCATCAAAAAAAAAGAAAAATACACATGTAAATGATAATATTTCAATGAATTCATGTAATTTTTTTTAATAATTGGTTGTAATATACTGGGAAAAGAGTGGCTGCTATAAAGTAATAAAGTATCCTGTCCCTTTAAATGACCTGAGGATATTTACCTTTCATTTTTTACAATTTTCTGCTAAATTTTGATAAAATTAAAAAAAAATGAGCAATTATGATGTATTTTAGTTTATTTTAACAGAATTAATCATATGAACCTAATTATCTTGCCTTATTTTATCCCTTGAAATCTTAACGGAAATTTTCATGATTTGAATAATTTAAACTAATTTTAGCGCCATCTCGTAATTAGAATATTTATTATTTTATTAAATCAATGAGTGGCGCCATCTATTAATTAATAATAAAACTAGAATTTTTAACTAATTTATCTGAAGAAAAAATCCTCCAAAGTGCCTGGACTTTCATTCTATCCCAGGAATTGAACCGTCCCCAGTTTGATTCCAGGACGAGGCAGATTTTATCTTATAAGATCTATCGGCAAACTGCTTAACTCATATATTAGACAACGATAAAACAGCACTACTTCGCAGTAAAGAAAAAGACTTTTATTCATAAAACTTTTGCTAATGTTTTCGGTCCAAGACCATCTTCAGGCACAATTCCAATACTAACAGAATTCTAAATTCAATTTTCAGAATTTAGAATTCCGTTAGTATTGGAATTGTGCCTGAAGATGGTCTTGGACCGAAAACGTTAACAAAAGTTTTATGAATAAAAGTCTTTTTCTTTACTGCGAAGTAGTGTCGTTTTATCATTGTCTAGCAGATTTTATCTTCAGATAAATTAGTTAAAAATTCTAGTTTAATTATTAATCAATAGATGGCACCACTCATTGATTTAATAAACTAATAAATATTCTAATTACCAGATGGCATTAAAATTAGTTTAAATTATTCAAATCATTAAAATTTCCGTTAAGATTTCAAGGGATAATAAGGTAAGATAAATTAAATAAGGTAATAAATTAATAAAATAAGGCAAGATAATTAGGTTCATTTGGAATAAACTTCCTTTAAGGTTTGTATTGCATAAAATTTAAGAATTAACCATAATTTTCTTATTTATTTTTATTAATCAAAATATTATTATTTAGTTAACAAAAGAAATGATTATCATTAGTTCATTACAACTTTATGCAAATCATGTGCCCATATAAATGCCATCTCTCTTCAGCTGTTTGTTAATTCCTCCTGTCCTTGGTGTGTATTGATACTCCTAAGCTGTCATCATTATTTGTATTGTTTTTGTATAATGTGAGAACTTTATTAAAATTGCTAACACTGTTCTACTGTGGAAGAAGGATTATTAATAGAACTTTATAAATGAAATGCAATTTTTAAAGTTACATTTCATTTACAAAGTGATTGGCACAAAATAATTCAGATCAATGTTCAAAGAATCTTGATTATAGCTTTAATGAATTCAATCATTTTAGTCAATTTAAAACTGTCATAGACCTCTTCTTAAGTTCAAGATTAGCAACATTACTTGAGATAAATCAGAACAGATTTTTTCCCATAAATGATATATTAAATTTCCATTTATTGCAATTTATTCTTTATTAGCTTCTTACCCAGAAAGAAGTTAATAAAGATAATTGATTTTGTAATGACTTACTGGATATATTAAAGAATATACTCAGTAAGCCATTACAAAATCAATCTTGTTGTCATATGAATATTGATGGAAAATGTTTATGATTATCATATTACATAGTCATGCATCATCTGTTATCATCAATTTCAATGAGATTTATTGTTTTATTTAGTGCTATACTGATAACAATCCCAAATAATATATATTTTCATAACTAAAAATGTTATTTATGACTGCTGACTTTTTCAACACAACTCTATCAGTTTTTCCACTATTTCATTATATACATGAGCCATTCAGAAGCCAAATCGATTAACTCCACTTTTTAAATTTTTTTAAATTTTAATGTCAATACACTTGATTGACTATTAATTATTTATAATAAAAATAAATTTTCTTAATAGTTTGACTTAACACCACTAAATGACAAAAATTTTTTTGGCCATTGAATAATAATTAATTTATTTCAGAAGCCAATTTGATTAACTTTATATTCTAATGTAAATTGTGACAATAATGCAATTCAAACATTTATAAGTGTCGTAATATGCCTAAGACATTTTTTGAATTTATCTTTCAAAGTCAGAAATATATTTTTACATCATTTAAATCACTAAATTGGAAGGATCAATTGAGAGATGTGTAAGAAAGGTGTGATACTGCCTACAAAGAAGCATAATACTAGCACACACGAGCAAGCCACTTAATCATATAACACATAAGTGGCCTGCTCGTGTGTGCTAGTATTAAGCTTCTTTCTAGTTAGAGCCTTTAAGAGCAGTTAAAATGTCGTACGCATTACGATACTGCCTACATGAAAGTTTGGCTAACCAGTTTTTATTGAATAAAAATCTTTTGACTGCAAAAGGGCTATTGTGTAGTTTCAATTTTTTTTGTTTTTAGTCAAGATCTTTCTTTAGTCATCTAGGATACAACAATAAGAATTTAAGTAATTTTTTAATACAATAGCATATATTAGATACTAACTGGCAAGCTGTTTAATTACTTTTTATGACAAAATGATCGGTTACTGTTTTATGTGGATATTAATAGAATAATGCCTTTGTAAATTAAATAATTTATTATATTAAACAAAGTAAAAGATGATTAAAATCAAAAATAAGGCAGACCATATGGAGACTCTACTGTGACTATAACTTGATGACTGTGACTAAAAGTTGGTTCCCACTAGCACGAAACTGCGGTGAAATACGTGCGTATTGAGTGTTGTGGATAAAGCAACGTGGTTTTGATGTCATACCACAGAGTAAAAACCGCTACCATCCAGTGTCTAGATGGATTAAACTATTCCACAACAGTAAAATCCATCAAGATAATATCCACCAATGAAATCCATGCATTTTGTAATGTTGAATGGTTGGCAACCTTGATAGTCAAGATGGTGGGATTCTCTGTCATTAAATCTCATTTTTTTAATCAAAATTGCATAGAAACATTGTTCGCATTTCTTCTTATAAATATTTTTGATCCAACATTTTCTCTTCCTTGATTTTGTTTCGGTTTCCTCATTTATTGCAGCCAATAGCAACATTTGGTAAACAGTGCAAGCCTTTCGTTGATTAGTATCCATTTTGTTTTACATGAAATGAATTATGGGGATGGCACTAAGAATCTTGGTAGAAAGCAAAGCTTATCGTGACTGTGGGAATCCACAAGCGGAATTGCCCCACATTTATCTGTGACAGTTTTTGACCGTTCCGCTTTCCGTGGAGGATAGTGGGAATCAACCCTCTTTGCATTCGACCTTATTCTACCAATGCTCTGACATTTCTAGCAATAAACTTTTGTTTAACATTTGAAATATATACTGCATTAACTTATTTTTAAAAATTTTGAAGAATGAATTCGATAGTATTATTATTTTTTTTCACTTGCCAAATCGATTAACTCCATCAGTCACACAAAAATTGTAATAAAAATAACGATTACTCCAAGGATGTACTATATTATGCATTTTATATGTCGTTAGATAAAAGCTACACCTGTAATAATACATTCTACAATGTTTATTTGTAATTTATATTTAAAGGGAATTTTAAAAAACAATGTATATTATTTTATCATTTTTCTCTACTTTTCATTTTGTGGAGTTAATCGATTTGGCAAGTGAGCAGCTCACATAAATGACTATTAGTTCAAATTTCCACTGACAATATCATATTCATTTATCAAAGATTTGATAGTTAAGTGCATGGATAGTTCATGAAATTCCTGGATAAGAAACAAATAATTAAGATCACTGTCTATTGTAAGTATAGCATGACATAGATATTTGTCATGACTATTCTTTGGTTGAATAATGAAATGACATGTGCATTGGACTCAGGTAACTCAACTACCTCATTACCAATTATTTTTATTGTTTAGTGATTTAGAATATTTTAAAATTTATAATTAGTTAAGGTAGATTTAATAAATTTATTGGTATTTATTTTTAAAAACAAATTAAAAAAGTGAGGCTTATCTCATATTTGAACTAATTCAGTACTTATACTAAAATAGAAAGGAAAAAATAATGTTAATAAATTCTTAATAAAAAGTAGAAATCAAGTAAAATTTTTAAATAAAAAATTATCTAAATACAATTCTTGTAGATATTAAACTTTCATTTTCAATTCAGTCATAAATTTTGTTGTTAAAGACAGGTATATAGGCAATTTTTCAAACTTAGAAAATTATAGAGAATTATTAAAATATTTAAAATTCAGTATCTTACCAGGCACACTATACCAAGCAGCACCATTTGTAATTCCATTTTCAAATTTTTCTCCTAATGCTCCTAACTGACCACAAGATTTTCCAAGATGCATTGTAAGATGATTCTAAAATTATAATGGTATATGAAAATTTTCTATTAAAATTACTTTTTAATTAAAAAATCTTAGGAATATAGTTGAATCTTTATGAATACACTATAAATGAGTTTCCATATATAGAAATCAACTCATGATAAATTTTCTCTTTAATTCATGAATAAATACTTAACTTAAAATAATGAAACAGTATTTGAAAACAATAATAATGAAATTACTATAAAAACTGTCAAACTTAATATTGGATGGACTGCAAATTAAACTTATATAATAATTATATATGTTGTATTTATTACAGATGTAAAAAACAAATTTTCAAATCAAGTATGAGTCAAACTATAATAAACTCAAATTTGAGTTCAGTTCATATTTTATCTTTTGACAATGCAGCAGAAGAATTCTGCTCATAATTTGATACTTTATTTATTTTGACTTATGGTGGGGTAAATTTATGGCCACTGAAAGTTCCATTGAAGTCTATTAATGCATCTGCTAATATTTTGTGAAATTTTTTCATTTGTTTTTTTTAATTATATGCAAATTTTGTAGATGTAAAAAATGAGTAAATTTGAAACATTTAGGCTCAATCCACATTATTGAGCCACTCATGATTCAATCTTTCTCCACTCTTAGTCTGGTCATTTTATGTGTTTAAATATTTGCTCACCAGCAAGTCTGAAATGGACTCCAGGCTAGATGTAGTCATTGCCTTTAAAAAACCTAAATTTCCTATAGAAACCAAACCTGTGGTTGAAAAACGATCCTTGCCAACTTACAATTAAAAAAACAGTTAACCCAATGATGTCTACAGAGAATGAAGAACTATGGACCAACACTCCATTCCTCATCAGAACTAATACATAAACTCATGGAAGTAGGGCCTCTACCAGAAGAACAATTAGAAGTTTATGATTTTAAGGCCCTTTATCCTTCAATAAAACTAGAACTGGCAACAATTGAATTATACAAGTTCCTAGTGCAACACATTCCGAGTGACCAGTGCCATCCCAGCACACTTTTATTTGTCACCTTCTGCTCCACCAATCATACTTCAGATTTTTCTCTTTGAGATTGATACTATGTTCAACCTCAAGGAGTGCCTAATGGTAGCCCTCTCACAGGAGTCTTGGCAGAACTAGTAATTAGAGCTAAAGAAAACATTATTTTATCATTATTATGTGAACATTACAAGATATATAAAAGATATGTGAATGATATTCTTATCATTAAAGAAAAATGTGAGTCCCATATCGATGTGCTAACCTGTTAACAGACTTGACACTCAGATTATATCTCGAGAAACAGAGGAGCAGTGAAAAAGAAATTAATTATCTAAACTTAAAAACTGAAATTAAGAATACAGAATATGAACTGTCAGTTTTTAGAAAAATATCTACCAACCAATTTTTATCAAAGCAAGTTCGAAAGAACCCTGGTCATACAAATTAGCAGCCTTTAGAGCCATTCTTAATAGTATTTTGACACACTGTTCTACACATGAGGCAGTCAATGCAGAACTTGATTGGATCACAGAACAAGCACAGAAATATGGTTACCAATTGAGTGTTAGACAGAAATTATGGTAGGAAGAAAAAATCTTCAACATTTGATTCTAAAGAAAATAAGATGATGATAAGTTTGGACATTAATCCTGTTACCATGAGGTTTAGGAAAATATTAGAACGGGAAATAGGCTACAAACTGATATTTAGCAGAAGAAATAACCTATTTAACATAATCAGAAATGATAAGTATAAATTAGAACAAGATAAATTACCAGGGATCTACCAAATTCTGTTATATGACACAGATACAGACCAAGACCATGTTTACATAGGATACACAGTGAGATCGATTACATAAAGAATTCCAGAGCAAAAATTTGGCATAGATAACAGTATAAACACCACTGTGCTAGCACAATGAGCAAATATAACAGATTTGGTAATAAAATGGGATGATATTAAGATAATATTTCCCGAGCCTAATCCAATTAAAGGGAAATTTGCAAAAACCTTTACTATTTATGAAAAAAAAGAACAGCCTGTAAAACCAGGGAACAAAGTAGATCCTAAGGAAATTAGTCTCACATGGAGAAGCTACTTGAGTTAAACACTTTAGTTTTTTATATGGATCTTTAATTTTATATATTCTAAAAAATTTTTTTGTTATATAAATTAGATAGTTTAGCCATTTTTCATTTTGATACGTATTTATATGTTATTCTTACAAAATTTTTTGTAATTTGTTTGTAATTTGATTGAATTTTATTATTCTGTCATACTCTGCCCTCTTTGTTTTGCAAGAATGGGGAAATTATGTGTTTTTTTGAAATTACATGCAGAGTTTGAAGAAGTAGAAATCATTTTTTTTTAATGTGTAATTTATAATCACAGTTAAAATTCCAATTATAGATTATTTTTTACTAAATTTGGGTTTATCATCATTATTTTATGCTAATTGATTAATTTTTTAATTTTCTGTTTTTAAATTTTAAATATAATTTTTGGATGTTTATATTCTGTTCAATAAAATATTTATTTTAAAATCTAAATGCATATTTCTTTGAATTCTGTTTTTAATTTAATCAGTATTTATTATTGTTTAATTATTTTCCTTCTTTCTTTTGGAAAAATGCCAAAATTTTATATTATTTGAAACTATATGTAATGTTTGAAGAAGTTATCAATATATCATATTTTTTTAAATGGTTTTAATCTACAATCAAGGCTAAAATTCATAAATTATACACCTTTTTTGCCAGATTTTTATTCTTTTGTATGACTTTACATTAATCCTTATAAATTTTTAGTTCTCTTTTTTAAATTTAAAACAATTTTTTGATTTTTGCCTTCTAAAGAATAAAATTATTTATTTTTCATATTATAAGTATTTTTTTTTTTTTTGTATTATATTTACGAATTGAATTGTTATTTATTCCCATATAGATTATTAGTTGTCAAAATTATTTTAAACTAAGATTGATTATATTGATTATATTTATAATCTGATACTCTTTTCCATCACATTATATAAACAATTGAATTCTACTTCCAGGTGATTGAACTATGATATCTTTTTACATAGTTTAATTGTTTATCATTCACTTAACTTTCTTAAATTGATATGTCAATAACTCTTTTTCTTCACAAAAAAAAATAGTAGTTTTTATCCAAAGGAGATCCATTCTAATAAGTTATTTTTTAAATAAATACAGTAAAACCTGTCTAAGCTGGACACTGTAAAAGCCGGAAACCTGCTTAACATGGAAAATATTCTATTCCCGAACAACTTCAATAGAAATATCAAAGAAAATATCTGTATAATGCGGAAACTGTCTAACATGGAAACGGAAAGCATTTTAAAATTTCACTTGTGAGGAAGTTAATCGCCTCTGTCCCATTTTTTATTTTATTATGCACTCTATTATTTATTTATCGTTATTTTCTTATATGGAACGTATTATATTTTAGTTTAAAAGTTAACTTACTTCCCATGTTCTCCTTATATTTTAGTTTAAAAGTTACTTAACTTCCCACGTTCTCCGTCTCCGTCCTACTTTATTATGCACTCTATTATTTATTTATCGTTATTTTCCTATATATACGCATTATATTTTAGTTTAAAAGTTAACTTACTTCCCACGTTCTCCGCCTTCGTATTATATTTTAGTTTAAAAGTTAACTTACTTGCACCTTCTCCGTCCTAATTATATTTTAGTTTAAAAGTTAACTTACTTCCACCTTCTCCATCATAAACGCACTCTATTATTTATTTATCGTTATTTTCCTATATGCTAACGTATATTTAGTTTAAAAGTTAACTTACTTCCCACGTTCTCCGCCTCCATCGTTAGCAATCACAAGTCTATTATTTATTTATCGTTATTTTCCTATATGCTAACGTATTATATAGTTAGTTACTTACTTCCCACGTTCTCCGCCTCCGTCGTTGGCAATCACGTGATACGTGATCGGATAACTTACTTCCACCTTCTCCGTCGTAGTTGGCAATCACGTGACACGGGATAGGAACCTTTACTTCCACCTTCTCCGTCGTAGTTGGCAATCACGTGATATGGAGTCGGAACCGTACTTCCACCTTCTCCGTCGTAGTTGGCAATCACATGATACGGAATCGGATTCCCACGTTCTCCGCCTCCGTCGTTAGCAATCACGTGATACGGGATCAGAACCACCACCTTCTCTTTCTAACGTATTATATTTTAGTTCAAAAGTTAACTTACTTCCACCTTCTCTGTCAGTTGGCAATCCGTGATACGGAATCGGAACCCATATCCGGAAGAGCTATCCCGGTTAATGATAGTTTAAAAGTTAACTTACTTCCCACGTTCTCCGCCTCCGTCATTAGCAATCACAGAGTTACTTACTTCCCACGTTCTCCGCCTCCGTCGTTGGCAATCACGTGATACGTGATCGGATAACTTACTTCCACCTTCTCCGTCGTAGTTGGCAATCACGTGACACGGGATAGGAACCTTTACTTCCACCTTCTCCGTCGTAGTTGGCAATCACGTGATATGGAGTCGGAACCGTACTTCCACCTTCTCCGTCGTAGTTGGCAATCACATGATACGGAATCGGATTCCCACGTTCTCCGCCTCCGTCGTTAGCAATCACGTGATACGGGATCAGAACCACCACCTTCTCTTTCTAACGTATTATATTTTAGTTCAAAAGTTAACTTACTTCCACCTTCTCTGTCAGTTGGCAATCCGTGATACGGAGTCGGAACCCGTATCTGGAAGAACTATCCCAGGGTTAATGATGTCATCTTATCTACATAAATTTTACCACTGAACTGATATATGAAAATAAGAATGATCCTTATCGGTGTTTTGTTCGATATATAAATTCTTGTAAAGATAATGACATGAATGAATTACTCTGTAAACTGATAACTTTAAAAGATAATGACATAAATGAAATACTCTGTAAACTAACAACTTTAAACAAGTTTACATAAATGAATTACTCCTTTTGATATATAAATTAATTGTAAAGATAATGACATGAATGAATTACTCTAGTGAACTAATAAATTTGAACTTGTTACGTATAAGTATGTAAATGAGCGAAGTGTGGAAGTGTAAGTCACCCGTATAAAAGATTGACGCAATCGACAAGTTTTTGAGGTGCTGTTTGATAACGAGAGATGTTGAATTTCCATACGTAAAATTGGCGAATTTAAAAAATAATTAATATAAATAAATTTTGCATAATAAAAATTGAACTTACCAAAGTCTGCTAATTTTAATTCTCCTATTTCACTAATAAGCAAATTTTGTGGTTTTAGATCTCTATAAAATATTAAGTATATTGAATTATTTTCAATTTTACTATTCATCAGAAATCTAATTAAGTTTAAAATATAGCAATAAACAACAAGCTAAATATAGTATAATCTTGATTAGCCACACATGGATTATCTAGTATGTGGATCAAACTTGAATGATTATATTTTAATTTTTTTGTTTTTTTGATTTTCTTCATTCATAAAATTATGCAATAAGAATAGTCATGTATGTTTGAGATAAAAGATTTTGAAATATAAAGAAAAGTATACTTTGATGATTGGTTTCAAAATTATTCAAATGAACTAAGATTTTAATATATAAATAATACAGATAGTGTTATCTCAATTGGAAATTATAAATGCACTGATTAATTGGCAATTAATTGACAATCAATCTTATCAGCTCAATGATTGATTAATCAATAATTAGCTATCTGATTGATAAATCAGTTATTATAAATTGGCCATTATCTGATAAATTTGAGTTATTTCATTTCTGCAGAGAGATCAGATAATTTTGATATATTGAAATGACATAAATTCCATCCTACAAAGTAAGATACCTTTAAATGAAAGTTAAAGTAACATTTCAGTATCTAGTTGCTAAAATAAAAAATACAAATAAGTTGGTATTTTTATTAAAATTAAATTCAATTTAAACTTTGCAAACTATATACAGTGGATTATGCTTTATTGGGACATGTCGGGCCAAGACATTTTGTCCCAATTAAGCGAAGTAATAATAAATTCTAAAATAAAATTAGTAATTTGTAGGTAAATAAGTAATAGGTAAAAAATAATAATTAGGTACTGTCAGATGGGGTGAAATTGATAATAAAATTTTTATTTATTTGAAACATTTCATTATTTTTTAAGTAATTTCAAAGATATTTATACATATATAATGTATATTATCACCACTGCAAAATGTGCAACTAATAAATTTAAAAGGAAATAAAAGTGAGGAAAAATTAAGCAAATGAGGTCTTATCAACCTTAAACTAGTTTTGGGGTGACTTTTAATAACTGCCTC